>JASANZ010002224.1:0-63963 GCA_030849805.1 Sergeia podlipaevii
CCCACCCACACCCCCACACACCCACACACACACACACTATTCATACCATAAGTGAGAAATCGACTAGCCACAAAGCAAAGCAATAAAAGCTAATAATAATAATAATAAAAGCAGAAAAAAAAAAAGAGAATAAAGAGATAAGCATATAGTACACGCCCCCCACCTCCTCCACTATAAGAAGAAAAAAATGATGGAAGAGAGAGGAGCCCTTGTATTTTTTTTTATTTTTTTTATTTTCATTTTTGGAGGGTGGGGGTACTAAGTAGAAACAAACCTATTATACTGTACGCGCACCCGCAGCCCCATTATGACAGTCAAACGCCGGCTGTGGCAATAAGGAGAAAGAAAGAAAAAAAAAAGAGATGGAGGATGAAGAAAAGCGTTGTTTCTCTCTCTCTCTCTCTCTTGCCTGGTGTCTCTATTGTTATGGTCCTTGCTTTTGTTGTCACTGTTGATTTTTCACCTTTCGAATACGCACAAATTGAGATTGAACGGATTGGAAAAAAAAAAAGGTGAGAATATAGAGAAGGGTTCAAAAAAAAAAAGCCCCGCCATGCTCACAGCAACCACATGCGAACATACACGTAATAGCAAAAAAAAAAAAAATGAATCATCTCAACTCTCGTAAACACAATGACCTCCTGACAAAAAAAAGAAAGAGGTGATGACAACGTTGGTATGTTGGTACAATTTTTTTTAAATGATTATTCATTCCTTTTTTGTTATTTTTGCTGGTTGGTGGAAGTTCGCAATAGGGTTGCTCCCACCTGACTTCCTTTATTTCCAAAAAAAAAGGGATAATTGCATTCATATCAAAACCAAAGATATGAAGAAAAGAAACCAAAAAAAAAAGGATAGTAACACTCACGAAAAAAAAAAAAATGCTCAAACAAACATAGTAGTGTGGCTTTAGCATCTTTTTAAAAAAAAAGAAATGCATCAGCATTCTTCCTTTTACACCGATTAGATTGGTGTCGTATTGCGGAGTTGAGCAACCATCTGCACCTGCCTCATCACCTCCTTGCTCGGAGAAGGTGAGGGCCTGTTCGTCACCTGCCAGCCGTTCGTGTCTCCAGCGAGAATGATAGCTGTCTCCCCCTCCTTACTCACATTCGGCGTGGACATCTCCGGCTCTTCGTCGAAGGGTGTCCCTTGCGTCACCGTCGAGTGCTCAGAAGCATTGCTCTTCTCAATAGTCTCTGCGCCAAACACCTCCACCTCGTGTACTCGCAGGGAAGTGCGAACACGGGGCACGCTAGCGGAAGCAGCGACAGAACTAGGCATTGACTTGACGACAGAAGCCTGGGCAGAAAACCGCGAAGTCGACGCTGCTGCTGCTGCCGCCACGACCCTCACTGGCGTTCCCTCTGGCACAGTCGAAGAACTCTCAGCCACACAAGACACGATGGATGGCTTGCGCTTACCAGAGAGAAAAGGGTTCTCGATAAAGACGCGACTCACACGTCGCCCACTCGGCGGCAGAGAAGGACGCTCCGGGGGCTGCGACTGCACACGAGCGGGAGAGTTGGCCGCATGGCTAGCATTGGGGACCGCCAGAGCGGGTGATGGCACCGTCGTTGGTCCAGCAGCAGCAGCAGCAGCAGGACTGGCAAATGAAAAGGGAGGCTGGACCTCCGTAGTACGAGAGGAAGTACTTGTAGTTGGAGATCTGGTAGTGCAGCGGGCGACTGGCTGAGCTGCCGCTGAAGCCAGAAAAACGGTGGTGGAGCACGTAGAAATAGATATGGAGGGGTGACGTTTAATTATAAGCACCGTTGCCTGCTGCTCCTCAAGGTGATGGTGGTTCAGCTGGGGATGCAGAGGAGGCTGCGAGTGTCGCTTCGACTTTAGCGACTGGTGCTCCTGGGCGGCCTCCATGTAGAGCTTGGACCGGAGTTCCTCTTCTTTCTGCTGAGCACGGCTCTTCTTCAACTGACTGTTGGTCTTCACAACTGGGATCACGACAAATATGGGTTCAGAAGAGCCTCGTGACTGCGACTGTGACTGTGACCTATCTTGCTTAATGCTTGAGCTGAAGTTGTTTGTGCGTGGTTTTTCCTGTGTCGTTCCGGCCACTGGCGACAGCTGCACTGCACCAGAAGTTGTTGCCCCTGCGGCCTCTTGCAGACAAGAGGAGCGCGCAGTGCTAAGGAGGACGTCACTCGCAGAGTTACAGCCGGCCGTGTTGACCTTCTCATAGGCCTCGCAGGTGGTCTGGTGGCAGCAAGGGCACATCCTCTTATTCTCCAATGGGACTGGGACGTAGTGCTGCTGTGGTGAAGAGGCATCATCATCGTGGGGGTGCTGCTGGACAGCCCGCTCGGCGGCATCCACGTGTGCTTGCTGCAGTTGCTGGGCAGGGTGCTGAGAAAGTGGCTCCTTCTCTGTTTGGGAGGCAGACGTAGGCGTGTCGCGAGAAGGTTCAGAAACCTCGCTCAAAGGGTCGTGCTGCTGCTCCTGTACCTCTTGTTGTTGCGAGTTGACCTGACTCGCCGATTCATGATTGACCGCGTTGTTGTCCTCATAGAGGTCGCCGGCAACGCTAGTACGCTGGCTCGTCGCCTTGGAGTTAGTGCAGCCCATTTTTCCTTTCTGAGCTTCGTCCCCTCTTCCCATCAGTTTTCTACTAGTTAAGGCACAGAAGTGTGAACTCCCGGCGCAAGATACAATGCTGATGGTAGAAAGAAAAAGATAAACAACAACAACAACAACAACAAAAAGGAAACACTATTCACTGGAAGACTTAGAGTAGGTATATAGTATATAGTATATATATACGCACACACACACCTCCAAAAAGCAATTTTGATGAGAATAATAATGAAACGTGCAATATGTAATAAATGTACAGAGTGGTAGTAGAAAAAGAATATTAATAGGAAGAACCAAAGTATATATATATATATATATATATATTCCTGAAGTCCTTCTGTGGTTCTCTCTCCCCCTTTTTATTCCTTGTAACTTCTAAAGATATATATATCTGTTGATAAGACCCAGTGGCGGGCTCCTTTACAATACCTAAATGATGAAGAATTTGTTTCTTTTTTTTTTAGAGATTAAAAAAAGAAAGAGGACGGAAAGCTAACAGTCAATGCATGTGCTAAATACCAATTGTAAAGACAAAGCATCTTTAACGTCAAGGAGAGTTTTTAATAAAAGAGAGCGTGTGCCCTCACTCGGGATTTAAAAAAAAAATCTGAAGAAAAAAAACATAACATAAAGATAAAACCAAAGTAGTTAACATATTTTTGTTTTTAATCCGTTCGCAAACATTGATTCATCATAACAAGTTTTTATTAATTTATTTGTTTGTTTAGTATTGCGTGTGCATGGATGTGTCGCTCGACGCGGGCCCACACACAGGTGCAACTACACCACATTGAATTCCTTCTTTTTCTTTTTTCTTTTTTCTCTCTCTCTCTCACAAACACAAAGAAAGTACAACTTTTGATGTAATATATACGCACTTGTTGTTGTTGTTGTTGCTTTTTGGTAAACATATATATCGGGAATATTTAAAAAAAAAATTGAATGGTAATAGTAGCAAACAAAACAAAAAAAAAAAGAAGTCAAGAAACACCCGTGATGGGAGAAAAAAGATAAAGAGAACATATGACAAAAAAAAAAAAACCGCACACCCCAGAGAGTTATAAAAACGATGATCGCATATATTCAACACACACACACACGCGCGCGCCAATATATATATATATATGTAGAAAGAATATCTCGTCTTCTTTTTTTTTCTTTATCAAATACATCCACTGTCTTTCTATATACAGGAGATATACATCACCATTATCATTGCTCTCCTCCTCCTCTCCCTATATATGGAAGCTTTGAGGAGTACAATGCTTTGCTGATAAAGATACCCCCCCCCTTCTCATATCCACACTTCTTCTTCTTCTCTCTCTCTCTCTCTCAAAAAAAATAATAATAATAATAATAATAATAGGCTTGTATATCAATGAGAGTACACCAGTAGAACTTGTTCTTCACTATCCTCAATGGTCTTCTTTCTTTACAAAAATGGGCATTTCGTTTTCAAAGAAAATGCGTATGTTAAACGTATTCTCTTTTATTTACTACCCTTTTTGCTTCGTACAGTCAACAACAACAAAAAAGGGAGAGAGAGAGAGAGAGAGATGACACATACCTAACTGGTCCGCATTCCATTTTCTTTTTGGTTTGCTTTTTTTTCCTTTTATTTTATTTTCTTTGTTTTTTTTTTCTCCTACACCACCTCTTTGTCTTTGTCCTTTACCGTTGCAGAGACTTCACTACCAACATCTCACAGCAACAAAAGAAACATAGGAGGAGAAAAGCTGTGGAAAAAAAAAAGGAAGAAAAAAAAGAGTCACAACTCCCACCTATTGTTCTAAAACTAAAACAAACACCAACAAAAAAAAAAAATATAGTGAAATAGTAAATAATAATAATAATAATAATAATAGTAACTGCACATGGACCCTCACAGTGTGGACACACAAACAAGAAGAAAAAGAAAAGTTGTATAATGTTCCTTAATAAAAGGGGGGTAAAAAACAAATATAAAGTCCAAAGAGAAAGGATGTATCAGTCGTTCATTTTTTTTTTCCTCAAACTGAAACACGTTTATCTGGAAAGAAAAAAGAGAAGAAGTTGCTCATTACTCTTGATGCACTGAGAAAAAAAAAAAAACATTCTTGTCTCTATGCTAGTCTTCCTTCTAAATCCTTCTCTTATTTCTTCGAGTTTTCCTCAGATACGCATACCAAAACAAGCAAGCAAAAAAAATTACTACTATCATCACATCAGCGTCTTGCTCATGCAGAATGTGTGGTGTCCGTCTCTGGATTCATACACAGATGAAGCTATAAAAGTGATATATATATATATATATATATAAAGGATTAAAAAGAAAATAGTCAACAAGGATAAAAGTGCTGTGGCTTCTCTAGTTTTCTTTCTCTTAGCCTGCGTGTGTGCATGTGAGTGTGAATGTATTTCATCTTCTTCTGCTTTCGCGCGTGTTTGTGTATATTCCAAGTACAGGCACATATATGATTAATAAAAAAGTAAACGTTTTAAGTAAAAACACGTTCATAGTAGAAATGACGATAATAATAATAATAATAATAATAATAAGCGGCAAAAAAAAAAAAAACATCATTTCAAAAAAAAAAAAACTTGAAATGAGTACGTTACTCATACAGACAATGTATTAATTATTATAGGGGAGGGAGGGGAATGGAAGATATGTACAGCCAAAAGATTGAACTATAGTGGGGGTAATATTGCATAATTTTGTTGTTTCTCAACGCCAAAATCGTACTAAACCAGCAAACGTATTTTATTTATTTTTCTTCTCCTTTGCGCTTTTTCTTTTTTTTTCTTTTTATAAGTAACCTAGTTCTCTCCTTGCATCTCCTCCATACCCCCAAGCACACACACACACACACTCTCTCTCCCAGCAACAACAAGCGCACACAAACCCAAATGCTAAGCAGGGGTAACTTGCTCACTATCCGGGCTTCATGTCATGCATAGCAATTTCTATATTTTTACTCCTTTCAACTTGGTTTCATATGTACTCAAATATATGTATATATATGTATATAACTGAAAGCAGTGGCAGCTAAACATATAGTAATCGTAAATATTCCGTAATCATTCTTCTTTTCGATACAGAGCTTCTTCAAGACATTGACGTATACCTCCCCCCCCCCTCCCCCCAAAAAAAAAAACTTCTTCACGCGTTGATCACTACTAAAACAAAAAAAGATGTTCAATAATTTATCAAAAAGAGTTTTGTCTTGTTGTTATTTGTAGCCCTACTTCTAGGAATCTATTAAATTTTTTTTATATATGTATATATGTATATATATTAACAATAAAGCAACACAGTAAACACTGTATATTTATCATCCTACAAGTTGCAACACCTTTGCTAAAGTCTTTTTTTATTATTATTTTTGCTGCTGTTGCTGTTTTTGTGTTGATCCACATTTTTTTTTTCTCATCCACCTCACTACAGCACATCCCCACGCGCGGAATGCCTACTCCTTCCCATGCACAAGAGCATACCCCCCCCCCTTCTAATTTCTGCTAGGAAGTCTTTTTGAGTGTGTCTACGTTCTCTCTCTTTCTCTCTCTCTCTCCCCTTCAACACGCGCACAATGAGAAGCACTACATCGCAGTCATGCCCCGCATTTGAAATACAAACCGCACTTGCCGCATAAGCTTCCAGCTGGCGTTGTCCTCCGGTGGAGGCTTAATCACCTTCCACGTTGGCTCTTGCTTCTCTACTACCTGGCCATCACGCGGCTGCTCGGGTGCCTTCTCTGCCACTGGCTCTGATGATGGCGCCGACGCCGCATCCTCTGCAGTCGCAGTCACTGAAGCTGGAGTTGGGGGCGTGCGTGGCATCGGGGACCTATCCGCAGAGGAGTACATATCATTGTCTGTGTCGTCATGCTTTGGCTGCTCCTGTGGTGGCTGCTTCTTCTTGCTCACATCGGTTGGGGTATGAGCAGCAGCAGGCGTGGCAGCCTTCGTCAGTAGTGGCGGAGGGGTCTTCTTCGGGTCTGGGCAAGTCAATGTTGCAGTAGCTGCGGCCGCTGGTGCTGTAGCTGTTGGCTGCGCACGGTCACTTCCACCAGCACTCACACCCTTGCTCTGAGGAGTGGGTGCCGTTGCAGCAGTAGCAGCAGCGACAGGAGTTGCCTTGGCGGCAGCTGGCTTGCTGCTCGATAGTGGTGCGCTGCTCAAGGCGGCACTACGCGCCGCTGTAGCGCTAGGGGGTGCAGCAGTGGGCTGCTGCTGCTGCTGCTTGTTGTCCTCAGTAGGATACTCGGCTGCCTTCGCAGCAGGTTTCTTCTTCTCCGTTGCTGCGACGACCGCAGCAGGAGAGACAGAGGAAGCAGGAGGATGAGGAGTGCCGTTTGTGGCTGTTAGAGACTTTACTGACGATGGCTTGCCTTGCTGAGAAGCACCAGAAGCAGCAGGGGGGAGGGGCGCCGGAGCTGCTTGATGAAGAGAAGTCTTCTTGCGTGCAGGCGTGGGTATGGTGGTAGACGCCGCCTCTGTTAGCGACGGTGCCGAAGCAGCAACAGCAGTGGCAGTACGCGTTGCCTCTGTGGGGTGGGCGTTATTTGTGGTAGCTGTCGGAGCTGGAGCAGGAGGAGCTGCTCGTGTATGCCCAGCAGAAGCTGGTCCGTTTGCGTGACTGGCAGCCGGAGCTTCACGCTGCTGAGACATAGAAGGAGCAACAGCAGCAGCAGCAGGTGGTGCTGGTGGTGGCGGGATCTCCTTCGCACTCTTGCCAGGCGGCACGACACTGTGTGACCCGGTAGAAGGTGCTGAAGCAGCAGACTTTGGTGTAGTCACCGGCGCTGACCGCATAGACGCGGGCTTGGCCTGTGTAGCAGCAGCAGCAGCAACAGCTGCTGGCCGCTTTGCTGGAGCTGACTTGGCCGCAGCCGCCTCCTCCTCGGCGTACTCCTCAGGCTTCTGGTGCTCAGCGCGCTGGCGGGGATCGAGAGCGATCATCGCATCATCCTCGTCCTCAACGAGGGTGCCACTCGCAACAGGGTGCTTCACAGTAGCAGGTTTGGCACCATGAGAAGAAGGCGACTGCTGCTGCTGCTGCTGCTGCCGCTTCGCTGACGCCCGTTCCGGTGTCACGAGTAGGCGAGCCCCAGACGAGCGCTGCTTGGAAGTTGCCGCCGATGTGGTGGCGACGTCAGTAGGCGAATGACGAGCAGATAGTTTTCGTGCTGAGGCAGGCGTGCGGTAGCTCAGCAGGGGTGTGGTAAAGAGCGGAGCGTACGCTGGGGCGATCGGGGGAGACGCAGGGGTGGCCTTGCCAGACGACTTGGTGTTGGCACTGCGCGAAGTTGGCATCCTGTGCTCTGCTTCATCCTCTGTAGAGCACTCAACGTTGGTGGGAACAGCAGCATCAGCAGCTGCTGTGCCAGGCTTGCTAGAGGTACTCTTTGGAGTTGTCCCAGAGGCAGCAGGCGGAGCGGCGGCGTTGTTGCGAGAAGAGTTAGGCTTGGATGCCTTGGGTGGCTTGGCTTGTGGTGGGGCAACAGCCGCAGCAGCAGCAGGTGATGGTGTGTTGGCAACTGGCTTTTTAGTATGCTTCTTCGTCTGCGGATGATCTGTCCTTTCATTAGTGGCTTTGCCCTCAGCAGCAGGAGCAGCAGTAGAGACAGATGAAGATTGCAGCTTGGTGGCATTAGGGGGTCGTGACTGCGCTGCTGCTCTCGTGTCAGCCTTGCCTTCGTGAGGTGCTGCCATTGCGTCCGCTGATGATGGTGCTGCTTGCTGGGCTACTGTGGTATTCGTCATACGAGAAGAAGAAGGAGCAGCAGCAGCAGTGCGAGCAACGAAGAGAGAGGTAGCGACAGGAATGGGATGATTCATTTTCATTTGGGTCGGTGTCACCTCGTAGTTGCGCGGCTCTGACTCCGTCGCCGCCTCTCTGACCCTGTGGGGAGCAGCAGTATCCTCCACTGCTGGGTACTCGTGTGGCTTGCTCTGTGTCTGTTGCCAAGAAGGAGCAGATGGCTGAGGACGACTGTTCGCTGTTCTGGCAGAAGACTTTTTGCTGCTTAGGTGGGGAGCGTCGCTCACCATAGGTGGTGCGTTCCCTGGTGCTGGTGCTTCATGCTGAGTCTTGGGGACCTCTTCCCTCTGCGATTGAGCAGCAGCCTTGCGCTCCACGTTGACCTGAGATGCAGAATCCTTCTTTGCCTGTTCATTAGCAGCCGAAGTGTTGGTTGCCTCGTTAGCCTTCGGCGTCTTGCCAGGAATCGGACCCTCATCGTCAGAGCGCGCACTCGGCATGTCGGCAGCAGGAGGAGGAGCAGCAGCAGGTGCGTTGGCTGCTATATCCTTCTCGGCACGCAGGTCTGATGGTTCCTCTGCCTTCTTGGGAGCTGCGGAAGTAGTCACTGACTGGGCAACAGCAGACTTATCTTCCTTAACCTTGGTTGCCCCAGCCTTCTGTTTCTTTTTGTCCCCGGCCGCCTTCCCCTCCTTAGGGTTTATAGCCTTATCACAGCACAATCCACTACCCATTTCGATATCTCTCACTATGTGTGTGTGTGTGTGTGTGTGTATGTGTGTGTCTGTGTGTGTGTCTTTATGGGAAGTATGCAACCAAAACTCAGAAACTTGTGAGATAAACTAAAATAATAATAATAATAATAATAATAATAATAATAAACGGCTTTCAAAAAAATAATAATAATAAAAAGGTCGGTACTGATTCTTTTTTTTGTGTATGTTGTTTGAAAGAGAGAGAGCGAGATAGAGCGGGGGAAAGGAGGATCAACGCACTGTAAAGCAAACTAGTATGTGTGAATGCTTTTAACAGGTGATGCCAAGTGGTAATCCAAAAAAAAAGAAAAAGATAAGATAAGATATAAATAAAAAAAGAGTGGTCTTCAGTGTTGCTTCAGAAATTTGAAAAGAAAAAAAAAAGAGAGAAGAAAAAAGGGAAAAAGAATAGTTGAAGATAGAGTACTATTCTATATTATCCTCGCTTTCTTCTTTCTTTAACTTTGCTTTTAAATAAAATAATTCTTCACTCTATGTGCTTCTTCTTCTTCTTCTTCTTGTAGTTGCGAACCTTTTCTACTTCCCCTTTCTTTGTCAAAATAAAATAAAATAAAATAAATACAAGATGTGTAAGTGTATATATATAGAAAGAGAAAGAGAAAAGGGCTTCGACAATACTAACAACAATAATAATAGTAGTAACAATAAAGGAGCAGTTCCCTGACGAATATGACTGAAATTACTATGAAAAGGAAAAAAAAAAAGAGAGAGACAAACTGTGAATGCTGTTAAGTGTGTAAGTAAGAAAACGAATATATATGTATACCTTGTGAGTGAGTATGAGATTGTGGGGTGGTGAATTGATATATATATTCGTTTTCGTCAAGTAAATATTAGGGGAAAAGAAGGTGATCAATTAAAAAATATGTATATATGCTGCAAATGATGGCTCACCTCTAAAAATACAGAGAGGAAAATAAATGTGAAATACAAAAAAAAGAATGAGTTAGTGGATAAGCGGTACAATCCCACTAACTTGCTTTTTGGGGGGGTTCTCCTACTTTTTTTTTCTCGCATTTAAAAAAAATTGATAGTCGTTTTCACGTATGCACTTCCTCCTCTTTTCTTTTCTTTTTTTCACCCATTACTGCTTCACTTCAAATTACTGCTTTCCTCTTCTCTGCGTGTGTATGTGTGTATCTAACTGAAACAGTTTTGAAGAAAAAAAAAAAAGAAAAGAGAAGAAAAAAATGAAATAAATCCTCCCATTTACTCACACTGTCGTTGTCCTCCTCTTCCTCCTCCTGTAGCACAACATTGTACACTCACAGCACGCGCACACATTTTCTATATGTTTTTTTGCTATAATGAAAAAAAATGGTGGTGGTGGTGGTGGTTGTGGTGCTTCTACACACCAGTTCCTGTTCATCCTCTCGCAACCATCATGCTGGCCTCATGCTTTCTTTTTTCCTTTTCTTTATTCATCCTCCTCTATTCGCCTCCTTCACCTCACATAAAACTAATGAATCGCATAGGGCACACACACACAACAAAAAAAAAGATGGGAAGAAATGAGAAAGAGGAAGAAACAAGCGAAAAAAAAAAGTGAAAGTAAACCTACACGGTGGTATACTCACGCTTCCAGCGGTTGTACATTCCGAGTGCCCACACTGGCATTGTGTTTTTGTATCCCGGGTAATGAATTGGGTTGTTTCCGTTAAAGATGCCACTGATACGTTCCTGGGCCCAATCACCCGTCTCGAGCTGGCGAGACATAATCAGTGCGATACCCCGCTCCACTGCAAGTGCGACGCGTTGGCGCCGTGCGAGGCTCGTCATGCGTGAGCAGCCAGAGGCACACATAATCGCCATCACCGCCCACGTTGTGTTGACGACCTGGCTGCCATCGGGGTTATCAACCCAAACCTGACGCACACACGCGTTGATGTCCTCACCCCAGCCACCATCGGCGTTCTGATGCTCAAGCAAAAAGTTAATGAGTTTCACGCAGTGAGGGTGGCGCGCCATGTCGGAAAACTCTCCTGATACCCGCATCGCATCTGCCACGAGCCACGCCGCGTAGGTGAAGCACACGGCCCAGCTTCCATAAAAACTGCCGTCAGGCCTCTGCTTGGCGAGCACGCAGGCAATGCCCTCGCTGATTGCGACATCCACATCCCCGCGGCGGTAGTCGGGATACTTTTTGCGAAACAAAGACAAGGTGTGGATGCAGCTGCTGCTGCATTCCGCGTAGCTGTACTCCACCATGACATCCTTGAAGAGCTCCGCACAGTTGAAGAGCTCGCAGTAATGGGGGGCTCGGGTGGGTTCGTAGGAAGCCCACCCACCATCGCCGTTAATGTTGCGTAGAGAAAGAATCTCATCGACGGCGTCGAACACGCGACGAGAAGGAAATGAGTAGTGCGGCAGCAGCAAGATGGCACGAAGGCCCTCTGCAGTGCAGTCCGAGACCTGCCAACCCTGCGGGCTTGTTGAGAAATTCCACGCCCCCTTCGTGCGATGCCTAAAGAACTCGTCAGCGGATATCGGGTCCTCCTGCACCTGCGCTACATCAATGTAATGGTGAGCCAAACTCATCTGCTGGGGGTATAGCATCTCGCTATCACACGCACACGTCGCCTGAATGGCAAACGACGTGTCCCAGAGCTGAGAGCCGTTGTAGCCGCTCATACGCATGCCGGTGGGGCCCATAAAGAGGTAGTCCTCCACGCGCTGGCGGTGTAGCTGGTAGCGTGTGCTGTTCTCTCCTTCCCTAATCCATGTGACAAGCATGTTGAGCGACTTGTTAACAGGACCGAGGCAGATAAAGTTGGTGTTCTCGTCATCATAGGCGATCTGCCGCCAGTTGAGCTCAAGTGCGTAGCGACGCAGAGAGCCAATTGGCCTGCACTCATAAAGATCTAGCGCCTTCATCACAAACTTATAGAAACCGCTCGTAGGGGTGTAGAGGTCCTTCCGGCACACACGGCCGCGGCACTCGCGCCACTTGATCTGGTCAAAGAGCTGCACGTAGAGCTCCGACTTCAGCGCCTCCAGCACGGGGTGGGTCGGCGCACTCCACTTGAGCCCATACAAGTATGAGAAAGGAACTGCAATGACGCGGCTGTGACACCACTCGCGGCCTTCAGAGAATGGGACCCAGTTTGGCATCAGCGCCAGCTCCGGGGGCAGTGGGTCAACCCCCTCCCAGCTGAAGACGCCAAGAATACAAAGCCACACCTTGCCCCACATCGGAGTCGACACCGCTCCACCTTCTCCGTGGATCCATGCACGTGCCGCCACGAGCTGAGGGTCATCCGCGGGCACGCCCATCAACCTCATAGAAGTGTAGTTGAGCGCGGTGCCAAGCATCGTGCTGTGTCCCTCCGTGTGCTGGCCCCACCCACCATCCACGTTCTGATAGTTGCGCAGGTAGCGAATAAGTTCCAGGCGAGTCGCCTCCCCGCACGCGCAGGGGACATCCTTGCCGGCCTCGGCCGTAAGATCAGTGCCGGTCAAGTTTCCAATAATCCTCGCGCCGAGTGAAGTGCGTACATGTGCGTGCTCCTTGCATGGAGGAAACATACGCGTCACATTGCCACCGCCGATGATGAACTTTGTATATATCATGCCTGGTGTGAGGAACATGCAGCCGCTATAGTCGTTTGGCCAGTGGCCCGAGAGAGGGTCCTGCAGACGCATCAAGAAATCCAAGCCAGCACGAGCGGCCTCCTCAGGGCTCGCACGCTGCTCACACGGCACGCTCCCCGCATTTTCAGGCGTCAAGCCGAGCTGATAGCGCTCGAGCCACTCACGCTGCTGCTGCTTCGTGGCTGCGATGTCAGGAACCACGTCGACGCGTCGGTACGAACACTGCTGTTCATAGTCCGCCACGCTGCTGAAGCCACAGCTCTGTGCACGTCCCAACGCGTTTCCTTCCTCCGCTGCGCGCAAGGCATCGCCGTAGTACCACCGCTGACGCCCATCCTCGCACCTCAAGTGCCACCTTTCCAGCGGGTACTTGGGGTCCGCAGGGTACCTCACCTGCCGCACATGCGGCACGCTTTGATGAGGCCACGCAAGTTGGTAGAGCTGCCACATGCGGCGCTGTCTGCGGCCCAGCACCGTCAGCACAAGGTGGATAATAAGCAGCAGAGGACTGATGAGCAACAAGAAAGCAGCGAGACACGCACGTCGCACGGAACGAACAAGAAGGTCACTGACGTAGGCACGGAGTGTCGCTGGCGGCTCCGTGACGACTGTGCGATAAGGCTTGGAGCGCTGATACATGACAAACTCAGCGTGCTTGGTGCGCTGTGTCTTCATTATATTCAAAGAAGAAAAGGCTAAAGATAGAAATCCAGGCGTAGCAGCAGCATCATCAGACGGGTTGAGTGAAGAGGGAGATCGCATCCTAGTGGCAGAGGCGGAGAGCCCACGTGGTGGCGGTGGGGAAGGGGACCAGTTGTTGCCAGAACTTCCGTCGCGGGCGGCAGGTGCAGGTATGCCTGCCTGCTTGGTGCTTCCTTTTACTGTATCGCTTGCTGCTGCTGTTGTTGCCGCCGGCATCATCTTCTCATTCATGCCCACCGGGGATGCTGGAGGAGAAACAGGTGGGGTATTGGTGGAAAAGCGCGCAAGAGCATGTCCAGAGGTGTCCTTGCTTGAAAACACCGCGTTCGAGCCAGTAGAAAGCTCTCCAGTGCTGCTTGAATTCACATTTCTGGCCGAGAGCTCTTGTGTGCTTTGTGACTGCACGTCACGCACGGCAGGCAAGCTATGCGTGGTGGCGAGTGGCAGAGAGTGGTGGTCCTTCTCGGCGGACGTCGTTGTCGCCGCGGAAGCCTTCCCATGGTGTGAAGAACCGTCCTTGCCCTCCTTGGGAGAGCATGTCCCGGGTGGTGAGTCCTTGTTCATATTGTCTTGAGGGGAGCTCATAAGAAACGAGGCAAAAAAGAAAAAAAAACCTATGCTAAATACAGAAAAGGAAGAATAGTTTCTCGTGCACACTGCTGCTACCAGCTATCACACCCCTTGTCTATTGAGATCTTTTAAAAGGAAAAAGAAAAGGCGGGAAGGGCAAACTCACAGTTTGAAAAACGCACGTGTAGGTATATATGTGTACGTATCTTGTTTTTCTTGTGCTTTTTTCTTTTCGTCTTCCTATTTTCTTCTATTTTTGTTGTTTTTGTTGTTGTTGATTGAGGTGTTTGCCGCTATTGCTGTTCTTTCGCATAAAACGCACGCAATATATATATAAAAGAAACAGCACCAAAGCGCAAAGTAGATGTAAAGCTAGATATGACAGAATCGATGAAAAAAAAAAAAAATTTCTTATAAAGCAGCAGTAATAAATAAATAAAAAGGGAAAAGGAAAAAAATGATGCTGGATTGTATAGTAGGCAATCACCACAGAATAGGGTTTATATCTGCGCATATTTGCAGTGGCAACTTGTGTCGTCCATTCAGAAAAATAAAGAAGAAAGAAAGTCTCTCTCAAGTAAGTGACTTGCAATAACCATGTGCACATATATCGCAACCGCGAAGGGCATTCTCGTTCGTTTGTTTGTTTGTTTGTCTTTGTATTGTTATCTTCCCTCCCCCTCTCTATCTCTATTGTTCACATGTGCTGTTCTTGTACTTACATTTCACGCTTGTATCATGATATACTACCGAGACATACCCATTTATAATAATGATAATGATAACGATAACGAAAAAGAGGCAATTAAAGCCTTATACATTGCACACAAATACAAATACACACACACACACGTACACACAGAAAGAGAAAAATGCAAAACACGAATAAAAGAAAAAAATTAATCCATAAAGCAAACAAACATAGTATTCAGTGACTTTTAAATAATAATAATAAAATATGGGGGCACGGGCAACTGACGCATCCGTAACTTTTAAAGAAAAAAAAAGGAGCTCCCAATCCTCCTCATCAACATTCACAACGAAGTACATGCACCAAAAGGGGTCTCTTGTGCTGACGCCACACACACACACACAACTATCAACTCACCTCGGCGATCCCTCTCCGTCCACCTTCTAAGTGCATCTTTTTTTTCTATTTTATGTTTTCCTTCTAAGCCTCTGCGCCACCACTGACATCGGCATTAGCGGCAGCACTGTGTATGGCTGCTCCTGTGTCTGATTTGTTTGGAATGCTCGCGAGAGATGCGTTGTTGTTGCCGCTGCCGCTACTACCAGCAGGTGCAACATTCATGAGCGGCGGAGACGGCTCTCGTGCCGGGCTTGCACTAGGTGTGATGGCCTGTGCTTGCAGCCGTTCTGCAGCTTCCTCCACTCGTCTCAGCAGCGCCTCGCACGTAGGTCTCTTCGCAGGGTCAAGCTGCAAGCACGCCTGCGCAATGTCAACGAGGTCTGGGCACTCTGGACACTCTGGGCACTCTGGCGGGTCTGGTGTGTACTTGAGTAAATTGACAATCTGCTCCTCGGAATCAAACTCGTACTCGTACCATGGCGCCTCGCCTGACATCATCTCAATCATGGTGCACCCCACTGACCATATATCGCTCGCTTTAGTCGGGCCTCCCATGGTAGTGCCGCCGGTGGACGCGCCAGTACCGCTGCCGTCGCGGAACATCGCGGGATCCATCCATCGCAGCGTACCCGCCACGTGGAACGTGCCTCCACCGCCACCAGCAGATGCGGCGTCCTCTCTGCGCGCAGAAGCACCGCGTGCAGGGCCACCTCCTTCAACCCGGTCTGCGGACCCTGAACCAGCAACAGCAGCACCACTAACATTAGTGTGTTGACGATTGAGCAGCTTCGCTGTACCGAAATCGGTCAACTTGGCACAGCCCTTATCTGTGATGAGAATATTCGCCGCCTTGATGTCGCTGTGCACAATGTTGAGGTGGTGCAGGTAGTGGAGGCCCTCAAGGGCCTGGCGGAGGTACGAAAAGATCACACCAGGGCTCAACGCACCGAAGTTGTCTAAAAGATGACGGAGGGAACCACCAGGCACAAACTCAAGCAAAATGTTAAAGTAGGTGCTGTTTTGTGAAGAGCCATAGTATTGCACAATGTTGGGATGCACGGCCTTTGTGAGTACGTTAATTTCCTCCTGGAGAGACCTGTACTGCTGATTGATCGCCTTCACCTCGGGTTCATCGTGACCGGAGAGCATCGTCGGTAGCAGTACTCGCTTCACTGCAATAAGCTGCCCGTTTGTGAGGTTGATGCCAAGGTACACCTCCGCGTTGCCGCCTTTACCGAGCATTTCCTCTCCAATCTTCCACTCAATCGTCTCGCGGCGCTGCATCGGCACGAGCAACGATGACGACGGATGCTGACCGTGACGACTGCTCGTTCGTGACCTGCCCGTGCCCGGTGCTGCAGCAGCCACGTGGCCCCCGCGACGTGACCCGTTGGGCGTACTACTCGCAAAGCTAGAGTTATCAGAAGCGGCGAGCTGGCGTGGTGTCCCTCTCCGCGCTGCCGCCACAGGTGCGCTGTTGTTGTTGCTAGTGGTGTTGTGTGGGTGGCCATATCCGGGGCCAGCTGGAGAGGAAGGATGGTGCGTTGTCGCTGTCGTACTCGGGCATTGCGATGAGACCGGGTTCCCTGCAGCGCCGCCACCACCTGCAGGTCGCAAAGAACTATTGGCAGTGTTGTTGCTGTTGTTGTTGCTGTTGTTGTTGTTAATCATCCCTGCACGAGGACTGCGCAAGCCACGCAGCGGCATGCCACGCTCGTTTGTTAGCAAAAAGGCAAAGCCCAGGAAAAACTGAGAAGAACTCAAGCGGAACGTAATTAAGGCGTTATCATGCAGCACGCACGTGTTGCCCTTGCCAATCTTCTTCACGTTCACGTATGTACCATTTGCACTGCAATCACGAAGAACGATAGAGTACGCGGGCGGCCGTGGTGTCCCACCACCCCCGTCGCGCATGCTGCTCGCGTTGCTGACGGTTCGCTGGCGACGGTCACGCACAATCGTTCGGGTGATCACAAACTGCGTACTGCTCACGAAAGAGTCGCTGACGGTCATCGTACACTTGCTGCTACGGCCAAAGCGAAAGTCCTCACCAAGTGGAACAGAAATCTTTGTCGATGGAATACTCGACTCGTCATTGGAGCGCAAGATGGCCCACACAGCACCTCCCCCCGCAGCACCAGGGCTCTGCGCAGAGGCAGACAGGGAGGGGATAGGATCGATTGGGCTCGGGCGTACCGGAAAGGGTGAGTTGGACGAAGTACCGCCGCCATCCCGCGCGTTCAAGGGGGACGCACTGCTAGTGCTCTGCGGCAGCGCAATAGACTCTGGCATGGCCACTCCACCTGCTTTTGGCATCACAGTGGCAGTAGTCCCGCTCCTCTCCGCTCGCGTCGTTCTGCCATCATTGTGCAGCGGTGTCCCTGCGGACTCCACGATATCACTCGTGCCTGCAGCCATGGTACTCCCAAACAGCGCGCTGCTACTGCCCATCTCGCCGTAGTGATGACTCACCGGCTTTCTGTGCCCGCCTCCTCGATGGTGAAGCGTGTCCTCCCCCAATACCTCCTCCAGCGCGCCGCCACGTGGTCCCTCATCATCTGCAACGAGAGAGGGGCTGATGAGGCGTGGCAAGCCTGAGCGGTGGGGCGTCGGTGAGGAACGCGGAGGCGGCGATGAGGAGGACTCTTGTGGCTGTGAACGCGACGCAGCAGTAGCGGCATGATGAGAAGGGGTATTAGCAATACTGCCTCCGTAACCTTCGTCATCGTCGGTACTGTTGTTGTTGTTGTTGCTGTGGTAGTGGTTGCCTTCATCATCCTCTGCTCTGCGATGATGTTGCTGCTGTTGTTGAAGCTGCTGTTGATGTATATACGAGATGCTGGAGCTACCACCGCTATCCCTACGTGGACGATGTGGTGTCGCCCTCTCAGCAGCAGCACCGGCAGTACTAGCGATCTCCTCAAGAGACACTACACGTATAGTAGTTGGACTCACGGCGCCGCTGCCACTAGGACGATGATGATTGTCGCTGGGACCACTTTGGGCGACTCTGCGGCTTCCGGTCTTGCCTACTGGAGGAGTACCACCGCCGCCGCCGCCAACTCCTCCTGTACCAGAAACGGAGGCAGAGGCAGAATGGCTTGGAGTCGAAGCAGCACTCTGTGTATTGGGGTCGCCGGCCCTCTCTGTGGCAAAGCTCTGTGAAGCCCCCAACATAAGCTGAGTCGGCGAATTGCGCCGCTGCTGCTGTGCATGTGGCTGAGTAGAGGAAGAAGGGACGTTGCCTGGAGGCTTGCCAGTACCATGACCCATTGAAGAAGGATCAACCGCCTCGTCTCTACGTGAGGCACCGCCGGTAGGGGAGGCAGCGTGCTGCGCATTGGCTTGAGGCTCCTCGCTGCTGCCGCCACGACCCGATCGCTTCACAAGTACAGTACCCGGTGGTGCTGCTGCTGCTACTTTCCCTACACATGGAACCGTCCCTCCTTCCGCCATTGGATCTCTGTAAACCTTCGTGTCGATGAGCGGTGGCGATTCATGCCAGTGCCCACCTCCTCCATTGCCCCCACCGCTACGTGTGGGCATCACTGGAGCAGCAACAGCAGCAGCACAAGAAGAGGCAAGACTGACCCCTTCATTAGACGACTGGAGCTGCACTGGTGCCCCCACAATGGGCGTTGGCTGTTGAGACTGCTGGCTAGAGACACCTGAGAACAAAAACGCCTGCTGCTGCGGCGCGGTGGAGCCCGCCTCGGCCGATGAAAACGAGTTGGGCAGCAATCCACCACCACCACCCCCAGCTTGTCCTTGAGACGAAGAAAGATGTGGCGGTGTGGTCTGTGAGTTGGACTGCGCTTGAAAGTTCGGCAAAGGGGATGACGTGGGCGAGGAACTACTGTATGCGTTTTGTGGCTGCAAGAGCTGCTGCTGCTGCTGCATTGAATGCTGTTGTTGGTGGAACATAACTTCTTCGTCGTATGCGTTAGTGGCGCGTAGCAAGTCGTCAGCGAGAGCGCTCAAGCAACACAGCTCCTGTGCGGCCTCGTTAGACAAAGAGGCCCTCTGTGCTCGCCACCGATCACTCTCCATGCGATGTCCGTGTGGTCTGTGCATTGCCACATCATCCGCCTCCTTGATTGCTGCCGCCGCCATCACCTTTCGCAGCTCTGCACATCCGCTGGTGTTCTGAACAGCTGCCAGCTTATAAGCTTCAACTGCATCTCGCACGGCGGCGACGTACTTGAGGGTGTTGCTGTTCTGGCCCCACAGAGAGGGGATACTGGGATATGGAGGTGAGGCAGAAGTCCCTCCTTGGCTTCCACTCAGTGAAGTTACATAGCCGCCACCACCACCCCGAGGACTCGTATTGGAGTAGGCAGAAGGACACAACACCCCACCACCCCACATGCAAGCACTGCTGAGGTAGGCACCTGATGGTATCGCAGCCGCGGCCGGTGGCGCTACCATCACACCGGGCAAAGATAATGGAGACCCAATCCCAAGCCCCAACGTCGGAGCACAGGGCTGTTCAATGACTAAAAGCAGAGGTGTCACCTCACGGGAGAGCATCTCCAGTGTGTGCTGCGTCGCCTTCAGTTGCTGTTGTTGCTGGTGATGAAATGGGTATTGCTGCGAGGATTCAGACCCATTCGAGCTGCTCATGAAATGATACATTTCAGGGCCATAGAGCAGGCTCGCAGCAGTAGGGATCGCTTCGATGGCAGCCTCTGCACTAAACATATGAGCTCGACTACTGCCAAGCGGCCCTGCTGCTGCTGCTGCTGCCCCTCTTCCTGTTGTTACTCCACTACTACTGCTACGATACGCAGTGCCCGGCGCAGCAGGAGAGAGAGGCGGTGAAGAAAAAGTAGAGTTCTCCACAGGACTCATCCTTGGCGGAGCCATAAAGGCTCCCATGCCACCGCGACCCGCGCGATCACTGGCGTTCCTGCGTCTGCTGGCACCACCTGTGCTTGTGGCCTTGCGTGCGTCCTGCATGATCTCACCGCCCTCGTTACTTCCAATCTCCCCACTGGTACCCCCACCCATTTCTTCTTCTTCTTCAATCGCCGCCGCAGCGGCAGCAGCAGCAGCGGCGGTGGCTGCGGCGGCTGAGGCTGTACGATGCACCGACTCCATAATGACAGACATTGCATGGGCCTCATCCGCCTCGTCCCGAGGGCCAACAATGGTGCCCTGCTCTTCCTCTTGAAACATACCCCGCAACGGCCGGAGCGAACAGTGGAAGTACCCGCCCGCTGGATCGCCCCATAAAATAGGAGACGCAGGCTCTACCGAGGGCGGTGAAGACCCACTGCCCTGTGAGCGGCAGGGGAGATGCAGAACACCACGAAGTTGCGGAGGACCCTTGTCGCCACTCCTCACGCTAGGAAGCGTGACACCAACCGTGGCTGCCGTCGCTGCCCGCGCCATGGTTGCATCTCCCGAAGATCCCACGGGGGCAAAGTGCGGATACGCCACCCACCCGAGCATATCGAAGGCGCTCGCGCCTGTCATGGCCGCTGCATAGTAGCTCCAGTACAGCACTCGGCCAGTCAGCGGGTGCACAAGGGCAAGTGGGACGGGTAGTTGATCGCACGTGCCATGTAAAAGCGGCCGTCGCAGAACGAGCACGTGAGCAGTTTTGTATATAGGTGCCTCCTCCACCCAAGTATCGAGGCTGAACGCAAATCGAGGTCGATAATGAGAGGGCAGCCGCCTCTCCGCCTCCTCGTTTCTTCGTCTACCCCCAACCCCAACCCCTTCTGTGATCGCGCCGCCACACTCATTGGGGTTGGCTGCCATCACTTTAAAGGGCTTACGACCTTTCAGCGTGATGCGTTGTACGACAGAGCCAATGGCAACTGTCCTCCGCTGCTGCTGTGGGTGATCCGCGTCGTCTGCAAAGTGCACTGCCACACTGTGGCTGCCATCACGCCCACGGCTTGCGGCTTCACCGCCGCTGCCTCGCTGCTGCGTCTTCTGCTGCTGTTGTTGTTGCTTTTGTTGTTGATGATGATGCCGACGTCCCCCACGCTTCGCACTACCGCTACCGCCACCATCGGGCTGTTCGACTAGTGGTGCCGCTCGGACCTTCTCAGGCCAACCTTCCATCACGGTTGCAAGTGTTCTCACAATAGCCTCGGGCCTTTCAATCTGAAGCCACTTCATGATATCTGTAAAGCGCCTGAAGCGCATGGCGCTGGGTGTGGTACCGAGCAGCGCCGCCATGGTCGCGCTCACCTCCAGAACGACAAGATCTGTATTGAGAATCAAAAATGGGGTGCACACATCGTCTGGTGAGGCGGTAACAATGTTTGGGGATGAAGTGGGAGACGGTGGGAGTGCTGGTGGCGCACTAGATACCACCTTGACCTGCTGTTGCTGCTGCAGGGGCGACGCAGTTGGGTTTTCCACAGCAGGATCAATATGCACTGCTGTTTTTGCTGAAGAGAAGGACGCCACCTGGCCAACTCTCCCACCCATTTCGCCTTGAAAGGCAGGAGCGGTGGAGCTGCCAAAGACTGCGTCCACCGCCGCAGCCGCCGTTGGCGTCTCGCGTGCCAAAGGTGGCTGTCCGCCAGAAGATTCTAGCTGCGGTCTAACTTGTGGATACGTCTCGATTGGTCCCTGGTACTGGAGCCGTCGACGGGGGTTTAGAGCAGACATTCCGGTGGCTTTCATTGCGTAAGGCAGCATCACCTCTGGTGGGGGCGGGGGCGCTGGTAGGCGTCGAGAAGACCGAGCACGTGCCGCGCTGCTGCCACCCCTTCTTTGCGACATCACAACAGGCATGTTATGCAGCGGTGGTGGTGATGGAGAAGCGCCGCGTCTGGCAAAAGCAGCGGCACCTCCAGATCCAAAGTGGTAGTAGCGAGCGTCTGCATTGTTGTAGTACTCATACTCTCCACCACTCGTGCCGTATATATGCGCGGTGTTCACATCTGCGTAGAGTGGCTGCATCATCCTCATGTTCATTGGCGTCATCGGTGGCCGTATCTCTTGCGGGTAGTAGTAGTTGTTGTTGCCATACAGGTCCATGTAAGCCGGCTGCTGTTGCGTTTGTTGCTCTGGGGGTAATGGAGGGAGTGCAGCTGCTGATGCGCGTCTAGACACATGCACCGCCACACTCACATCGGGTGCTTCTCCTTCAGCGCTCGCAACAGAAAACGCGCTGTTGCTGCCATGCCGCTGCAGCTGCGGCGGAGGTGGAGGGCATTGTCCTCGCAAGGACGATGCCTGAGCACAAGCGGCGTCCAGACTCTTCTTGTGAGTTTCCTCAGTGGCACGTTCCTCATCGGCATCTAGTTGGTGATATGTGGGGGCAAGCACACTGTGACTGTTCGCCCCAGCGCCGTAGTGAGCCTTCTCTCCTGCACCGCCGTCGCCGCCGCGACCTTCGTCTCTCGCCTGGCTAACAATAAGATGACTCCGCTGAAAGCCATAGAAACGAGAAGGCGCATAATAGTCATTGCTATCGTTGTCGTCACGCCATGAGCCATAATTGTAATAAAAATCGTGCCGCCTACTGCTACTGCGCAAGTCAGCATACTCGTCCAGTCTATGCACGCCATCCTCGACGCCGTCGCCGCGCTGGTGCTGCGAGCGCCAACAGCAGTTGCGAATACAGAGCAGCATCATGCAAAGCACGGGTACGCAGAGCCAGATAATCATCAGCAGCAAAGAAACATCTGCCACGTAAGAAATTTGGCCCAAAAGACACGCCATATGAATAAGACCAACTATAAGATTAGTAAGAAGCGTCAAGTCAAAAGCAAAGAGGAACCACGCATGCAGCACACACGCTTTGAAGACAATTTCGCTCGTGTAAGTCTGAACCCCGTACCGATCGTGAGAACCAGAGTTATCTACAATGATGCCCGCTTCACCACCACCGAGAGCAGCGGCACGTCTCCTTGTGTCCATTCTAGCAGCCACAGAGGAAGTCAATGAGTGCGTCGTGTTAAATCCATTGACCATCCCTGTGGGCGGTGGAGGAACTAACTCAGTGTCCGCCACCTCCGCAAAACGCGATAGGATGCTACTCGACATCGACAGCGCCTCCTTACTCTCCGCGTGCTTGACTGTGTACACACCCATGACCTGCGGAGAAAGCAATACAAAAAGTCCTAGTAGCAGTAGCTGAATAGCAGGGATGATTTCGCGATAAAACCCCTTGCGCACACAGCTATACCACCCAGCACAGCAGCAGCGGCCTTGTTCACCATCACTGTGACTATGGTGGCTATAGTGGTGGTGGTACAGGGCAACATCATCGCCGCCGCCGCCGCTGGACGGAGGTCGTCGCGCAGAGGGCGATGCTGCCCTGCTACTACTTCCCCTGCCTACTCCTACTGTAGGTGAACTATAAACAGTTTCCAGCGCACTCGGCACGGGCGGTGGGGGCGCCATGTCGTCCCCTTCGTCGTCGCCACCAACACTGTTGGCTCCTACTCCTGATCGTCCACCTCCTACGCCTCCAGCGGTAGTGACGGAGTGAATAAGATTTGGGTTCGTCGAGTTAGCCGCCGTCGGTGCAGTAGGTGCGAGCAGCTGCAGCGTTGTCGTCGCCGCCTCCAGCGAAGCACGCCCCCCACCAGTAGCAAAAAGAAAATGACGTCGCCACAATCGTTGCTGGGCAAGCACGTAGAAGCGGCGCTGCAGGCGAGAAAATACATAATAGACCCACCCACACACCACGCCAACCACCGCGGAGAGGACAATGAACACGATGTGCACGGGATTGCTTGACCACGGCAAAAAGAAAAATATCGCGGTGATGACACCAATGAGGGGCAAGAGGAACCACTCTGGAATTCTCAGCGAGCTGCTGGTAAGCGAGGCAAGCAAGACGCGACGACACCATGAACGCGAGTGACAGCAACCAACATCATCATTGTCATTGTCATCACAACAGCCACCACCACCGCAGCAGCACCCAGAGCCATCACTTGACACGTCGTCCTCGGAGCTAGCGAGTTCCATTGTTGCGTCGAGATCTCTATGATATGCCTTCCGTCCATGTCTTCTAGGATCTGCATTGAGAGATGACGATGAAATCTGTGGTTTTAGTCGTTGTTGCTTAAATTGTTGTTGTTGTTGCTGCTGCTGCCGCTGCTGTGTCGCCCCTTTTGCATTCGTGGCGTTGGCTACAATTTTATTATTGTTATTTCCATTACTGACATTATTGGGTATTGTTCTTCTATCTTGCTGTGGTGTGCCGTCCGCTCCGGTGCTACTTCCAATAAGAGGGCCAGAGAGTGGTGGCGGTCGTGGTGAAGACCAACCAGGCAGGGGTGGCGCTGGAGCAGGAGACCCTTCCTTCTCATTGTTCAACATACGCGGTGGAGAAGAAGAAGAGACTTCCTGCTGAGTTACGATGGATGGAGGTGGTGATGGTGGAGGCGGCGGGAGTAGCGGGGGCGAAGATGCCAACACCGCCGTCCCAGTTGATGCCAAAGAAAGAGGAGGCACACTAAAATTTGAATCCATATGACCTAACGTGTATTTTTTCTTCTTTTTTTGCTTTGTAGTTAGACAGGGAAAGTAGAGTCTGATCTGTGCAAGTGTTTACAAAGAAAAAAAAAAAAATTCTCCAAGTACGCGTCTACTCAAACGCAAACACACACGCAAACCTAGAAGAGGAAGGAATAGGAAAGATGATATAAAAAGCAAAAGAAAGTGGGTCAGTGGATAAATACTACTAATATATTTCTTCCTCTTATACCTTTTGCTTCGGCTAACGTATATATATATGTGTGTGTATATAACAAAGTGTGCACGTAAAGAGAAACAAGTAGAAGTAGAAAGGGGGAAAAAGAAAACACACACAAAGAGTTCGCGCAGGTTCTTCTCGAGTAAAAGAAAAAAAAAACCTACTTAATCAAAAGAAGAGTGCGAGGTTGTGCGTGTGTGTGTGTATATATATATGAAATGAATGTGACCTGTTGAAGCTTTGAAACACAGTAAAAATAGAAATGACAGCTCTAAATGCCATACAAATAATAAATAAAAAAAAGAATCTTTTATTTAAACAGAAGAAAAAAGAAAGGTGCTACAACAACAACAATAACAATTAAGTTAATAATAGTAGTAGCAATAACAAGAAAAAAAAAAAAGTATCAGTGTCGTGGCAGAAGAGGAGATGATGGAAAGGAAGACTAATAATAGCAATTTGTAAAATGAAAAAAAAGGAAAACGTATCGCACCAAAAAATGCTTTTCTATATAAACAAAATATACCGTCCTACTTACGTAAACAATTGCTTTGCAAAAAGAAAAGGGATAGAAAAGAAATCAACAGCAGTGGGATCTAAGAGAAAAAAAAAAAAAAAAGAACTGTTGTTTCTTCTCACGTTTCTTTTAATAATGTTATAGTATGCACCCAAAGAGTGCCTCCTATTCTTCTCCTCCTTCTCCTCCCTATTTCTATTACTATTACTTACTATTTCCTTCGCTGATGCAACGGCACAGCCCCCTCCCTCGTGTCTATCTTGATGAGAGCGATGCGCTCTAGCAATTTCTTCCTGTTGAGAAAAAAAAAAAGAGAAATGTATTAAAAATCAGAGTAACAACAATTTAAAAAAAAAGGGTAAAAGCATATTTTTTATTTTAAAAAAAAATCAGATAAAGTTGTCATAAAGATATGTAAGAAAGAAGAACGCTACTACGTCCAAAGAGCAAACAACCAAATATCGCTTTTTTTTCTTTCTTTTTGCATATATATATATATATATATATATATGTATGTGCGTTACTTCTGTCCCGCAAAATAAAATAAATAAAAATAAATAAATAAATAAATCAATTGGCTTGCATGACCGCTCATACAAACACACACACACACACACACACACACACACACACACTCACTCACGCACTTATATCCGCAAGCGCCATCTCAGGTCCTCAGCATCATGTGGCAGCAGCGCCTGCCGCCCACGCCTCGCAAAAACTCCACAACATCTCGTGTAGCTCATCAATGGTCTTCACTGCAGGCTCATCATCATCATCAGCACCAGCAGCAGCATCATCGGCATCGGTGCCACCGCGGCTACCCTTGCGTGTACAGGACATATAGGCCTTTTGTCTTCCTGACTTGCTCCGCGCCGTCCTCGCCCTCACCCCACAACTGCTCTTTTCCTCCCCCCCCCCCTCCCTTTGCTCGCTGCGGGATCACCTGCGGTGTGAAGACCTGCAGAAGCACCAGCAGAGGCCTCTGTAGTGCCAAAGTGAATGTGATCGACTCCTTCCCTCTGTGAAACCATCGACGACGTGGCAGAAAGGAGAGACAAAGGCGGCCGTCGTGGAGGACATACTTTTGAGTGGCAAAGAGTCAAACGCGCGAGAGAAGTGAAGCGTGGCGTCGTGCGTGGATGCGGTTCTTTATGGGTCTGCAAGATCGTCTGCGATGACTTCAAGCCCCTTGGACGCAAAGGCCAGATGGTGATGGTGACGGTGCAGACCATCCATATCCTCCTCCTCATTTCTATAGTCCCTGCTCTTCCCCACAGAACCATGCTCTCGGTGTGGATCCTCATCGTTACGGATATCCACCACCCCATCATCATCACCACCGACACTTCTGCTCCTGTTGCTACCCCTCTCTCTGCGCTGCCGCAGCAACGGTAGCAAAAGCGTCCCTGTTGCACATCTCACCGTTAGGATCCTCGAGCCTCCGTAGCTCCGCTTGAAGTTGTGTAGATTCGTTGATGTTCATGATTCGAAACAAACACGCCTCTGGTGATGCCAACGAGCACGGCAGCAGCGAGTCCTTCTCTGTAGGTACATCTATTTCTTGTGCAGAGCTCGCTGCTGCCGCTACCCTGTCTTGGTACGTTTTCATGGCCACCCACTCCGCAATGGTAGGGAGCAGCTCGGCCTGCTTCCGCTGGCGCCACACCTCAGCGGCTTCCTGAGCCTCGCGTGTCTTGAGCCGCTCCAGACGATCCGTTTCTTGAAAGAAGTGCATCTCCTGCAGCACGCGGTGCCTACGCAGTCCTTCTCGGGTAATCTCATCCACGTACTGCGCGCGGTAGTCCTCTGGAGTAGCCGTGAGCAGCACCATGCGCGCCTGCCGCGCGAGCCGAACTACCTCATCCAGTCGATGAAGAAGCTGCGTACGTCGGATGTTCATTGGGTGATGACGAAAGTGATCTTCTGCGGAGTGATTGTGATAGAGGAAACTGACAATACGAAAGCGCCGCTCGACGGCAGAGTAGCGTCGCAGGATAGTTTCCTCCTGCAGTGTATAGTGCTCATCCGCGTCCTCTTCACTGTCTGAATCGTCGCTGTGAGCGCTCAAGACGGCACGCGTCCTCGTGGGGTCAACCAGGGATGCCCCTTGTACGCCGCCGTCTACGCCCCCTGCCGCAGCAGCTGCTGTCATGTCCGCAGGATTCACAGACTTCGTGCCTTCCTTTTCCGAGCAACAAAAAAGAGAGTTATTAGCGCGATAGTGTAGACGCCCACGAGCGTAGCACGATGTCGCCTGGTGCGTGAAGGTGCGCTGATAGTACGACATTTTCGTCCTCTTGATGCCACTGCCATCATCATCACCACCACCACTACTAGGGAACGCGCGCGCCAATTCGCCGCCGTCACTATCGCTGCTCGTCTCATACGTTCCTCCTCCTCCTGAGGCTGCCGCTGATGCTCCTCCCCTTTGCGAAGGGAGACCAAGGTCATCCAAAAGTCCGAAAAACGTTGGGCGCGCACGCGGTCGTTGCGCGAGCACGTGCCACTGCGCCTGCATACTGTGAGACCACAAGGGGCACTCCTCCCCATCCCCATATTGACAACTTTCTGCGCCAGATTCGCTGACTGAAGGTTTCCACCCAGAGCGCAGCGCGGCAGAAAGAATCATGTCCTGCACTCGCACCCGCAGCCGCCCGGTGAGACAGGCAAGTGGTTCTACAATCTCATTCTCCAGTACCCTGCGCGGAATCTGAACAAAAAAATAAAGCACCAGTGGGGCGGTCTCAGCGAAGCGCAGCGGGTCAAGTCGAATGCCTCCATCGTGCTCAAAGAAGAAGTCGTTGGGAACAGTGTCCTGCGGGTCGCTCTGGAGAAGCAGCTCACTGAGCGCCGACCTGCGTGTGCGTGGGGCAGCGCTAGCGAGTCCTGGTTCTGCTGTCTTCGCCGATGATGACAATGATAAGAAGGAAGCATCGCCTTGGCACAGATCATACGGCCTTGATGTAGATTCCACCTCCGTAGGAGAGTCTGAAAAAGAAGAGGAAAGCGAGGGCGAGGAAGAAGTAGAACCAAACGAACGAAATGGATGTGTGGCGGGTACGCGCGAAAGCACTCCATGAAGCAGTTCCGACTCATCTGCAGCGTTGCGGCGCCGATTCACCTCCCAGAGAGCCTTCTCAAACAAATACAACTCTTCTCTCTCACGACGCAACTCGAGCTCCCCGGGTTGTGTGGTACGCGTCGCCTGCTCAAGCAGTACTCCCATCACACCTGCCACCTCCTTCGGGCCTTCAATGACGCCCTCGTACCCCATGAACTCAACAGCAGCTCGCGTAAAAGGGTTGTCGCGGCGTGTCCATGGCGTATGAGCCAGCTGCCACGGCAAGGTCGCTTCAGAGTCCTCTATTGACTTCTTCAATGTGGCGTTGTGACGCGCTGCTAGACACGGTAGCGAGCAGCGGATGGTCAAAGACTTATGGCACTCGCTGGAGTTGATAAAATCCCCGTAGAAAGAGCCATCGGGGCAATCGTCGAGGTTTTCCCGAACACAGGTGAAGTCCTCCTCTGTCACCCCTTGCGCGGTTGTCCAGACGTCTGGTGGTTGCCGATAGTACCGACGATAGGGGCGCGACCGAAGCCACAGATTGTCACCGCTCTGGCGGTTGCTGCTCTCTTCCGTATCCACTTGATCTTCGTCGCTTGGAAAGTGTGGGTGAACAAGTCGCAGAAGTGTTTGAGGGAAAAAGAAGGGTCGGCTGCCTTGCAATCGAGGAAAAATGAGAATAGGTGGATTCTGGCGGAGCAAGTGCGCTTTACGCGCCGCGGCGTGGAAAGCATGCTCGACGCTCTCGTGTTTGCGCTTGTGCTTCTTGCGATTGCCTCCTCCTGACGCAGTGTTTGAACCTGCTGGGGCAGCGGATGTCGCGCTAGAAGAAGGATACGAAACCGTGGCCGCAGGACACATCGGCAGACCATCCACACCTTCTGCATGACCTAGCGTACAATCCACGTCATTCCCCTTTCCCAATCCTTCCTCTTCCTTAAAAGAAGGAGAGCAAGAAGCATGTGCGCGCCGAGCTGCGGCTGCGGCATCACGCTTGCGAGATGCGTAGTCAAAATAGCGAATCTGACGCCTGTAGAACCACACCGCCCCGGTAGGCACGCGATCGTCAAAGGCTAAATCGCTGGCATCATCCCCAGCCACAGTACCACCCTCCTCGTAGTCGCCATCGTCACCGTAGTCGCCCTCCACCCCGTCTTCTTTACACTGTCTTCCTCCTCCTCCAGGTATGGTTGTGCTACTCAATAGTGCCCCACTTTCAGGCCTGCGAGTGGCAGCGCACGTCAGGGGTGAGTCTCCATCTTGCCTTGTGCATAGGGGACGAGCGGAGTGCGCCGTGGAGCCAGGGAAGACAGGGTCATCAGGGGTGAAGGGCCGGTAATGAATATCACACAGAAACTCAGAGGAGAAGCCCTCCTTTCGCTCTGCCGTCACGTTCTCATGCAGACGATACTTCAGAGTCTGAGAAAAAGAGAAGAACTTTTCGGCAAGGCTGCGCTCACGAGATCGGATGCGCACGTACATGTTGAGTACCACCCCGAGTAACTCCTCAGGAGAGTGAATGTTCGGGGTGCTATCGATAAGGTGCCGCCAAAGAATGAGTCGTGGATCTAACCCAGTCTGCACTGCACCAGCCGATCCCGCTTCTTTCCCCACTTCATGCTCGTAACCCTCACGAGAAAGAAGCTTATCAAGCGAGCCTCCAAAATCCTGCGCGAGTACGCTGAGCAGCGCCTCCCACTCTGTGGCAAAGTCATCGTACTCGTTTGTACTGCCACTGTTGCCAGAGGAGGAGAAGAAGGAGGAGAAAAAAGAGGGAGAGAAAGAAGCAGCATGAGCGCGCGAGGTGCGCTCCTTCCCACCTTCCACTTTTGATAACATCGCTGAAGCATCTCTTCGAGCACCTTGTAAAGGAGCCTCTCCGTTACCATGACGTACTGCTGCCCCGTGGAAGTGTCTATAGTACTGCCTGTACTCCTCCGTGGCTCCACCACCGCCATTACCATCACCATCATCATCATCGGCATCTTCCTTTTGGCCTTCGCGCCTCCTTCTTTTATCAATGCCGAGCTCACGTGCTATCGACGCAATCGTCTTGTGTGTATTTGCTAGTGATCCCACGGTATAATTGCGCCTGGGGTAGAAACCGTCGATGATGGCCACACGCACTTTCTCTTTTCGGAAAAGCTCACGTTGACGCTCGGTGAGTGTAGGCGTATATGGGGTGGCAAAGCACATGCGGTCTCTACACTTGCCAGACAATGGCGCCTCCCTTCTGTCGCTCCTCTCCTTCTTTCTTCTCTCGACCCCTGTTTGAGTACGATTTGCAGGAGTAACGCCATCTCCATCATCTTCATAGCTTGCAGTCGTATTGCACTTGTCGGCGTCATCATCGCCGTCGTCGTGGGCGTCGCTCGCAGACCCCATGTACGCTGTAGCACTACTCACATTGCTGCCAAACACGGGCTTCGCGCTCTTGTCAAGGACACCTTCTTGGTCCAACGCATAGGCCAGTCTGACCAAGAGCTCGAAAAGCTGTGCGTAGTTGTACTTTGGGAATAAATGCGGTGCGTACACGACCGCGATGAGAAGGTTGTCGTCATCTTCGTGATGAAAGCGACGAACAAGAGCTTCAATGCGATAAATAGAAACCAGATGAAGACAGCGGAGCCAATGCATGGACGGATCACTGTCCATCGCATCCGCCCCCTCCTCCTCTTCGTCTCCACCGCTCTCATTTGAGATAGTAGTAGTAGTAGTAGGTGCCCCTCCCGCTGTTGCGGAAAACGACGTCGCAGTACTAGCATTCGCATTGTCCAGTTCATCATCAGCAGCAGCACGAGGTGTGCCCTCGCCTTCTGGCAATGGTAAAACCGCCTGGAACTCATCCCTGCTGTCAGAAGCACCTGCTGTTGCTGTGGTGCAACAACACTTTTTGGCGCTATCATCGGCGCTGCTGCTGCTGCTGCTGCTGTCGTCATCAGAGTTTCCGCGATGACGAGCGTGCACTCTCAAAAGCGGTGTACCCTCCGTTGGACTCAGCCCTCTCGACTGCCATAGCAGACCTCGCAAAGTTTCTCGTAGTGTGGGGTAATATGAGTATAGCGGTGGATCCTTTTCCGCTGCCAGCGTAGTTGCACTCTCCGCCCCCGGCATGGGACCACCGTCTGACGTAGGTGTGCTACTCGTAGAGGCAAAGCCCCCTCCAGCTGTGTCCATGTCTGGTGATGACTCGGACGGCGAAGTGACAGGAGAGGAAATGGTAAGGCTGGCAGGGTCGCCTCTCTCCTGCTCCTCTATAGCGTCGTGGTATGCGTGCATCTCAGAGGCGTCGTTGGGGCCGCGAGAAACGAATATAGCGGAGTCCCGTATGCGGCTTGTACCGCTACCCTGCCGTGCATCAAAGTCAAGAATACTAGTAAATGGGGGGATGTTCATCTCTGTATCTTTCTCATGTGTGAGGCTGTCCTCCGCCGCCACCACCACTGTAGTAGTCGCTGTACTCGCTCTTGTTGTTGTGGTGGTGGTGTCTTCATGACCCCCAGGTGGTTTCTTGTGATGCCAGAATGCGCATTGCGACACCACTGGTAACACAAACAAGAGAGTACACATCAGCAAAAGGAAAAACGTGAATGCAAGTGGGTGCCGTCTTTTTATCTTACCCTCTTGACACCGATAGGGTGGCGCGATTGTACACGTTATCGATATTGGCATGATTATATATATATATTAGGCTCCTATAAAATACAACGATCGTATGTGATTAGTAGTAAGAAAGAAAAAGAGCGTATTTTTCTATATAGTACTAAAAAAAAAACGTCTCTTTACTTTAAAAATGTTCGTCCCCGCAATGCGTTGAGTCCTTTCTCTCTGCGTGTATTTATATATGTGTATGTGTGTATGTATGTGAGATATGAGATGATCCTTTTTCCTTTGGGTTTTTTTAATCTCCCTTCTTCGTTAACTTTTGCGGGTTTTAATATTGTTCCCTCTCTCGTTGATTGAGTGTTTAGTGCGCCTTAGATATCGCCGATACGGATGCAATTTCTTTTTGTTTGTTTGTTTTTTCGCTTTTTGATACCTCCGTCTATTTCTCTCTCTTTTTTTTTTTGGAGGGGAAAGGAGGCGTATGCCCTTGAGCTTGAGAATGAAAGAATAAAACAACACCAGCACAAAAAAAGAATGGTGAAAAGGAAACGCTGTCACAACGAATGATGTATGTATATATGCGCGTGATGCAACTATTGCTAAAGTGTACTTGATTTTCGCACACCTAATTTTTTTTTTTTTTTTTTGAAAAGAAGGCGTGAGGCAATTGTAGAAAATTTTCAAATCAAAAAAAAAAAAAGAAAAAATTGAGTTAAAGCATAGATCTCAAGAGCTCAATACAGCTGTGGCTAGTGACTTTTCTTATCTGTGATTCACATATATACATATATATAGATATAGATATGCCTTCTTTAAAGTTGAGTAAAAGTATCCCCCCCCCCCGCCCCCCGCCGAGCGCTTGTACGCACACCTATGTTCATATATATATAGCTAGGATTGGACTGCACGTTTTGCTAGTTGATTGGTGCTGCATCTGTTGCTTGTGCTAAAGTTAGAGTCTTATAACTCAACGAGCAATCCCTCACATTGCTCACGTCTTCCTGTGCAGGTGTCAGGCTTGCCTACGTTTAAAAAAAAAAAAAAGAGAAGATAACAGGAAAGCTGAAACGCACACAAGCACACACACACAGACGTATAAACAACAAGAAAATAAAAAAAGAAGAGAAAAATCTGAAGAGGGGGCCCCTTTACGAATGCGCAAACAAAATCACGCCGTACTTACCGCTCACTCGCCACTCCTTCCCCACCTCCGCATCCAGGCGCTTCTTCGTCTCCGCCGGCACACCAAGACAGCACTCACTCTTAATAGTTCGGATAGCGCAGACGGGCAGCACGTGCGTGGGCCAGTAGGCATTCACCACCTCCTGGAAAGCAGGCGAGTCCATTGCCTGCGACCCAGGCGTGTCAATGAGAAGGTCATCTGTAATGGCACGCTGTTCAGGCGTGTACGAGGCCGCGGAGGTGTCAAGGCTGGCCTTGGCATCCGCGGGAAGTGAGGACAAAAAATCGCTGCGATCCCAGTAACGGTCGCCAATAAGACGGCGGAAGTTCAGGTCTCCCTTAAAGATCACGAGCGAGCTGTGGCGGATAAACACCTGCTTGTTTGCGCGGTAGACATAACGCTCGGCTGCCGCTGGTGGCATCGCAACATTTGTCTCCACGTTCGTCTGTGCAGCGGGGTCCGCCCTTGGCACTATACACTGGCTATAAAAAAAGCGGTTCACGACGCGCGGGGGCAGGTCGCGATATTCGGAAGGCTGTGTCCAGACCGTGTCCGCCTCAACCTCAACCCTGCCGCTCTTCATAGCGGTCTTCACCTTCTCAGCAAAGCTCCGCAGGGCCGCCGCTGCCTCGACCTTATGAACAGTCGCCGTCTCCGCTGAAGGAGAAGAAGATGTCGCAGCGCCAGCCTCGTTTGTCATGCGCGCAGCCTCGTTCTCTAGAGTCTCTAGCAGCACATGAAAGTCAGGCGGGGTAACATCGGAAACATAGTAAGGCATGTTCTTCACATGCAGCGTTACACGTGGGGGTGCTGCAGTGTTATGGGCCTCATGGAGGAACCACAGTGCGAGACAGAGGTCCGCTACGCACTCAACACCGACGTTGTCCATGACAATATCAAGTTGATTCACGAACTCCCTCTTGGTGTTTGCTTTCGCGCTCTGTACATGCTGCTTGAGGTACTCCACCACACCTTGCACCTCGCATCCGACCAGGTGAGAGTCCTGTGTCATGGCCGCTGTCGCCTCTGCACTACGCAACCTCTCCACCTTCGCCGCAGCGTCGTCCTCTGGCGTCGTGATAGCCGCAGCACTACTCGGCTTGGCATGAGACGCAGAAAGCTGCTCCATCGTGAACATGGAGAGATCTAAGCCGTTACCCCACAGCATCCAGCGCACCAGCACCGCTACAAAGTCGATCCCCGCGACCCAAGGCTCGCACAGCAGCATCGGCAGCACACGAACTTGTAGAAAGTTGGTGAGTAAGTGTAGCTTCTCTGCTCCGTAGATATCCGTGTAGGGACGGAAGCACACGTCACGACTTGGGATAAGGCTTTCGTTCAGTCGACCTTCGCCCGGGGTGATGGCCGCAAGAGGCACCACCCGAGTCTCTTTCTCTTCGCTGTCGGTGGCTGAAGAGACATCCCTCACGTGCACCACAACACCCTCCGCGGTGCGGAGTGGTTCACAGAGAAGGTAGTCGGGGCTGCCAACGGTTTGGTGCGCAACAGCAGGAGCACTGATCACCTCCACCTTCTCCTGCTCTTCACTCACATGCAGTGGGTTACTGAGCGCGTGTGGGGATACCGCGTTCACAATCGTCCGCGCCACCACCGCCCCAGTTCCGTCTCTGTCTCCTGACAGCAATGCCTTCGCCCCTTCTTCGGTTAGCATCATGTACTGCCATACTAAATGATACAAGTAGATCTCACCGTGCAGCCACGGCAGCTGGCCCCAGCGCGGCGCAACGCCCGCAATTGCAGTCTGCAGGTCGGCCCCAGGCATTGCTGAAATGCAATCCTGTGGCACACTCACGCGACCACCACTACCACGGTGACGGTCGTATTCAGATGTGTAGGCGAAGTTACGCAGCCAGGCAGGCACGGCTGACTGCCCCAGTAGAGGAGCCACTGCACCATTGCTCCGTGCCGCCTCGATCAACTGCAGCATAAGAACACGTCCGGCGGCGGAGAGGGAGGAGGCGTTCGCGGGGTCCTCAAGGACGCGCTGTAAGATAGCAGGAAAACGCTTTACTGTCGTTATGCTACGAAACTCGAGCGGCCCGGCATCACGCAAGCGCACCAGTGTTGGCAGGCGCACCGTGGGATGCTCCATCACCATGTGGAAGAGATTCAGCAGTTCCCGCGCATCACTCCAAAGGCCAATGCTGCAGCAGCCGCCAGGTGCGCGATCCGATGGGACTTGCGTCGAGAGGATCTGATGAATTGGAAACCCACGACGGGCAAACATAAAATCACGTGGGCGGAGTGTGTTTAGAATAGGGCAATAATCGTTCGCACCATCTCCAATAAAAACAATCGTCGGGTCAATAGCCGATGTGGTACTCAATATACGCTGAATGATGTAGGACTTGCACATATTCGGCTTCCCGCGCGAGGCACAGCACTCGCAATCGTGGCCCTGTGGCTCATACCAGCGCACACGCGACTTGCGTTCGAGCCCGGCATTGTACTTTGCATCCCGCTCCACTTCATCATTATTATTATCCTCCTGCTTCTGGGCACCACCATGGCACGTGTCACGAAGGTCATAGTATGGATTTGTGTGGATCTGAGAGATGCCCTCTCTAACGAAGGGAAGACGTGCTTCTAGCGAAGCATCGATAAAATGTGAGTTGGCATCGCTTGCGATATGAATCTCAAGAAAAGACGGGATCATGTCGTCTACACCGACAGTTGCATTGTTGTTGTTCTTCCTCTTCTGTTGTTGTTGTCGTTTGAGTTCGTAGAGTGCGCGCTGCTCATTCACATTGCCCGACATCTGCAGCGAGCGCAGAAATTCAAACACTGCAGGCATCTCGGGGTCCATGACGACGCTCTTGTGAGCCGCTTCCGTGAGCTCCTCCTTGGTAAAGGGGGCGATGACGGTGTCCATTAGTTTGGTCCACTGCATGCCTGTCTTGCGTAGATCGTTCCACACATCCCCTCGGCCTAGGTAGGCAGGAATGACTTCATCTGTGTTGCAATCCACAACTGTGTGATCAAAGTCAAACACAATAATAAACGATTGTCGGCCAACAGCTTGCATGATACTGTGCCTTTTTTGTTGTTGCTGTTGCTTTTCCGTTTCAGTGAGTATATGTCGTTTGTTTATGTGTATATGGATGTATGTATGCCAAGAAAGTTGATAAAATTTTTATGGTTATATACAATTTCTCTCTGTGTTGTTGCCTTTTTCTTTAAAAAAAAAAGAACTGATTTTTGTATGTACGTTGCTATAAATTTTGATCCCTTCTTTATTTTCTATCTCTCTCTTGAAAAGAATAAAATATCTTATCCTCAATACTGTAAAACTATATGACTGTAAAGATCAGCGTATGTTTCTAGAAAAAAAAAAGAAATCAAAGAATCGATAAGGAAAAATGTATAGTTCTTCGTCATTAATACGAGAGTAACAAAAAAAAATTGAGAGAAAAAGGGGGGAGAGAAACAGAAAAAGAAATACATCCCACGGAAAGCCAGATGTAGCACATGCCCATAAAATAACAGCTACTAGACGCATCAAAGATGGTCTTCAGTACTTGATGCCACGTTGAAGTGCCTTCCTTTCTCTTCTACATCTTCTTTTTTCTTTGTTAACGTGTTTGTTTGTTTGTTTCTTTGTTTTTATCGCCAGCTTTCTCTCATGTTAGAAAGTATACAAACAGAACAAACAAGAAAAAAAAAAAAAGCTGTAGTATTTATCGCTCATTTTTCTTTTTTCTTCTTTCTTCTCGTTAAGACAATTTTTTTCTTGCTGTTGTGTTGTGTTGTCTACAAAAAAAAAAAAAAAAAATTCTGGCAATTTATCTAGATGGTCATTTCCAAATGGGTATCTTCCCCCTCTCACACGTGTGTTTAGAGGAAAAAATAAAAAGACAAAGAAGAAAAAAAAAAAAGAGAGAAAGAGAGAGAGAGAACGACGGCACATAGCAGCAGTCTTGACGGAAGTCTAGCGTCATCACCTACACATACACACATACACCACACCATGCGCGCAGTACCGCACGCACAAATACTTCAGAAAAGAAGACAAAGACGAGAGAGAGAGAAAGAGAGAGACAAGAAGGAAAGGGGGAAAAAAAAAAGACAAACTCTCAACGAGGTGCGTGGGTATATATATGTATGTGTGGGTGACGATGCTAGACTATCGCTCAGCAAAGAAATAAAGAATGCACGGTAGACCGCAAATGTGCTCTCTCCACTTCAGAAAAAAAAAAGAGATACCGAGTTGAAAAATGAAAAGAAAAAGAAATAAAAAGAAGTATACAGACTTTAATTTTCTTTTTTCTTCAGTTCCTTCCCCACCTTTCACATGGGGGACAACAATCATTTCTATGACAATTCTCGGTAAATACATTCACTTTCGCTTTTGTAGATAAGAAAAAAAAAATGTAGATGAATGTAGATAACAAAAAAAAAAATTAAATATAAAGTGTTAAACGAAAAAAAGACAGAAAAGAAAACATTATGCATTGACTACAGTAGTTATATTTAAAAAAAAAAAACCTGAAAAACAATCACAAAAAAGAAAAAGCAAATAGCAAGACAAGAATAATAAAAAAAGGAGGGGAGGGAGTGGGGAAAACATTCCTAGCTAGCGCAATCGTATTCATAAAAAAAAAAAAAGAAATATTTATTGTTCATAATCCTACACTCACTCTCACTGAGTAAAAAAAGCAAAAGATTGATAATGATAATACATACATACATACATAAAAAGAGATAACATTAATAGTAATAACAATAACAACACAGTCGGCATATATTCACTTTTCTCTCCTCTTCCCCCCCCACCCTTTCAGTTAGCAGTGCAAAACTGTTTCCTCCACTCGCGCACGGGTCGAATTGCTTGCATGTTATGTATATACGTCTTCTCCCAGTCATGTCTATAAAGCATAAGAAAGGTCAGAGATAAACGCATGTAATTTACAAAGTATGTATGCATGTGCGCTTTTTTTTTTTTTACAGTAAATAAAGAAGAAAAAGAAAAAGAAAAAGAAAATACAGAAAGAAGATATCAAAGGCGGTGACGCTATATCATGTGCATCTCACGATGCTGCCTATAGACAGCCTATAGCATCAGTACTTCAACTGCTTTAAAAAAAAAAAAAATCTTCTTCTTCAATTTTCCAAGATGCTTTTATTGCGCTTTCTTTTTTTTTTTCTTTTCAAAACATATGAAAGTAAAATACATAAACAAATTGTATTGTTGTTCATTTTCCCATCTACTCTTCCCTCATATATATATATATATATATATATATATAACGCAAACAGACGACAGCGAGAACAACAACAACAGCAAAAAAAAAAAAAGCTTCTTCCGTTACACGGCATCTAATCGGCTATAATACTGCCCAATTACACTTGATATGCCAGCATACATGGTTGTCGATCGCAGTGCCTCTTGAGCATATTCCTCTTCGTCATCATCGCCAACATACGGAGATACACCAGTGCTGGTCTGATGTATCAGAGACAGTGGTCCTCTGTGTTGCTGCGTGTGAGGACGTGTCGAAGTCACAGTTGAGTCATGCTTCACGGACGCTTCGCGCAAGAGCGTTGCTTCATGAAGCGGAGCTACAGCTGTAGTGAGTGGAGACCGCAGCTGTGGTACCGAGGATGGGGATGATAGAACCACCACATGATTTCCAGCACACTGCTGCTGCTGCTGCTGCCCATGAAGAACTTTTTGTTGTTGCTGGCGTGGAAGATTATGCCCACAAGAAGACTCCACCGATGCTCTTGCTAAGTCTTGTAATAGAGAGGGCGATGCTGCCTTCGCCATTCTCGTTGGGACGGAGCCACTAAAACGAGGAGCAGGCGACAGTTCTAACGGAGAAGGTGAAGAGGTCAAGACTGCCACAGTGGTGGTGGTGGTGGTGCCACCGCCATCTCCATCATCACCGCATCTCACACGATTGCGAGGCGTGTGCAGGCTGTGCGCTTGCTTTGATAGAGAAGAGGTGCAACCAGGGAGAGACGGCATAGTCGCCGTGTTGGTTGGCGATACCCCCACTATCGAGCTGTGCTGCTGCTGCTGCTGCTGCTTGTATTGCTGATGCGGCGGCTCTCTTCTTGGTCTCGATGCTGGTTGTAACGCCCGCGTCGTGTCAACGCCATCTTCGGTTGCGGATGAAGAAAAGAATGCAGATGATGCTCTGGTGAAGATGGACGTCGTGCTCGCAGCAGTTGAAATTTTTTCCACCTCACCTGTGTCACCGTCGGTATCAACGCCAATAGTACTCCCGCCATCGTTTCTCGGGTTCGCGTTGCCGTCGAGGATGCGGTTATCGCTTTTATTGTTGTTACTACTACTACTACTACTACTTTCCAAGATGCCAGCAGCGGCAAAAGCGGCGCTAGCAATAGTTTTGCCCACAGCGGCCGCAGCGTGCGGGGTAATCGTGGCTCCGAGGTCGTTGGGTAAGCAAAAAGCATGCGAGTCATCTTTGAGAGAGGATGAGGAGGAGGAGGAGGAGGAGGAGGAGGAAGTGAGCTGAGTCGCCAACATCGCCGCAGCAGCGTCTCGCGCCTTGCCGCGTTGCTTCTGCTGTCCGTGGTGTCCTGGTAGCCTCAGCAACGATGGCGGCAGTGGTACTGCTGCTGCAGGCAATGATGGCAATGCATAGGCTTTCGTCTCTCCTGCCGTAGTACTCATTGTAGAAAGAGGAGGAGAAGCTGCATTGTCTGTATTAGTCGCCGCCGCCGCCTCTGATACTGCCCTTGCACAGTTAGTGATTAGAGTGCTCTGTGTAGCCGAACCCGTTGAACAACTACAGTGAGTCATCGTCGCCTCCACAGCCGACGTCGGGAATGCATAGGCTGCTGTACAGGAGGAAAGTGGTGGCAACCAGTGGCTCTTGTGAGGCAAGCTCGTTCTTGCACTGGTCGCCGTCGCATCGAGCGATACACCACATGCCACACAGGAGGTGAAGACCGAGTCCGCGGAGACGGCAGCAGCGGCAGCAGAGTTGGTCACTGAGGACATTGTATCCATGTCACACTCCACGGCCCCCACGTTCATCAGTCCACTGAAAGAAGACGCTGTTGGTGCCGCGGCAGGCGTCTGTGACGCTGAAAAGGAAGCGAACGATGCAGAGAAAGGATTCAAAAATCCATCAGTAGTGCGATAAGAGCGCGTGGGGAGCGCCAACGATCGCGCTGCCGTCGAGCTTTGCGCTTTACCATCGCCACCACCACCACCACTGCCACTAGTAGAAGCAGCTTTAAATGTAGCAGCAGGAGCAGGAGGAACGGGAGCAGACAAGTAGAGGCGACTGTTATGATCACTGTGAGATAACTGAAAGCGGCGCGAAGCAGCGGAACAGCATCGCGCACAAGGACAGTGCAAACGACTTGAATGATGATGATGATGATGTTGTTGTTGTTTATCGCAACGATGAGAACACAGGTAACAAAAGCCACTGCTGCTGCATCCGCCCATCGTCGTGTCATCACTCGCCGTCCCACTATTGGCTGAAGCTAAAGCGCCATCCACTTCGGATGTTGACATACTCGCTGCTGCTGCTGCTGTTCCTCCAGCAATACCTGGAAGCCCAGTAGTCATACTACTAGTACCTTTCTGCAGTAGGATCAAAGAAAGCCCTCTACCAGTACGATCAGCTGCGTTGACGTGGCCGCTGTTGGGGGACAAACATACGACATCCTCACCTGAGGTGGACGTCAGGAAGGGGGTGGCCACGCCGCATGAACATCGGTTGGTGAAAGTCGAAGCAGCAGCGGCAGTACCGAGGGGAGTGTGGTTGCTACGACTGCAATTTGGGTCGTTGGTAGAGGAGAGAACCTTGAGCCGTGATGAGTATAAGACCGATTCATGCAAGTGCATTTCAGTGGCGAGAGAAAAAGGAGGTGCTCGTGTATTAACGCTAGTAGCAGCAGCGGCAGCAGCAGTGGCGCTACAACACTTGCATTCCTGGCAGGTACTACTACTACTACTATCAAGGCAGCTACGTGTAGTAACGCCCACTAGGGGGGTCATTATTGGGGTAACACCGCTGCCTCCCACCACCCCATCTGCGACTGTTGCTTTTCTTGTTGTTGTTGTTGCTATCGCTACCGCCCCGGTAGCTGCAGCCTCATCCCCGGCTGTGCCAAAAGAAACAGGTAGTGACGCATCACAATCGGTACTCCGTACGTGAAAGTTGGCGAGGCTCTTGCCGTGGGTGCCGTCGTTAGTCGTGCTGTCAAAGCACAAACACGTCGCAGTAGGAGTAGTAGTAGTACAACTCGAAAATAGGTTTGCGTCGCACGCAGGAGATCCAAAACTGTGTTCGAAACAAAAGCCATTGATATCTGCCAGAAAAAGACCGACGTGTGGTGTCAGGAAGTTACGGCTACGAACCGTAGGGCGTTGATCGCCTTCAGAGGAAGGATAAGTGACCCCACTGCTATGCCGTTGACGTTGCCGATGCCATCGCAAGGCAAAATAAAGAGAAGTCACTAGAAAAAGAACAAATACGCCTCCCACAACGCTGCACACAATGATGATAATTGTGCTCTTATCTCTAGAGATGGGTCTGTTGCCAAGTTGGCTTACTCTAGTGTGTGCTGCTGCTATACTGATAGTGGCATCATGTTCATGACGCCAAGAACGAGCCATTGTTGACTGTGTATTGTTGTAGAAGAAAAAAAAAAAAAATGATTCCAGAGAAGCTTAAAAAAAAAAAAAAAAAAAGATACACAGCAAATAAAATACTAAAAATTCCACACAAACAAAAAAAAGGAAGAAAAGAAACTTAAAGAATATTGCTGACGGCAGTGCCAACAGCAAAAAAGAAAAAAAAAACGGAAAAGAAAGAAATAAAAAAAAAGGGGGAGGAAAGTATCTCAATAAGTGTTTGTGCTTTGATTTCTCCGTGTCCCCTTCCTCGCGCTCTTTATGAATCGTCTCTCTCTCTCTCTCTCTTTCCGTTTATCTGTATGTCTTTTCTTTCTCTCTTTCTTTTCTTCGCGTACCCTACACACACACACACACAGATACGTTCCGATAAATTAATATGCAGCTGTAAACGGTCCTAAAATGGAAAGATAAGAAAAGAAAATATTAATATGTAGGTGAATATATATATATATATATATATACGCGCACAGAAAAAAAAAAAAAAAAATGTTTATGAGACTATTTAAAGGAGAAAAGAAAAAAAACGAAGACTATCTAGAGAGTTAATAAATGATCGTGCGCGCGCATATGTATTCACGCAAAGTGATTTAAAACAAAAAGAAGAAGGAGAAAAAGGGGAAAGAAAAAAATAAGAAAGAACGAAAGAAAAAGAAAATTGAAACGTGGCACACTAACTTCATCCGTTTGCATGCTCTTCTCATTAAGAAAAAAAGGCCCATATAGTAAAGAAAAAAGAGAGAACAAGTAGTCTTTTCTCTCTCTCTCATTCATTTTTGTATCTTGCTTCCGCGCCACAATAAGTACGATAGAGAGAAAGTCGTTGTTTTTGCTACTGCCACTATTTGAAGTTTTTTTTCTTTGCTTTGTAGAGACGCTCCTTTCGCCATGATTGCACAATCTCGATTCCGACTTGATTCGATATACATATATTTCGTTGTTTAACTATCCTTTTCGTTTGTTTGCATCCTTTGCACGCTAACCTAAATTGGAAAAAAAAGAAAAGGGGGGACCTCAATAGCCTTCATTTGAAAAAAAAAAAACACTTTAAAATAAACGCGGCATTAAGAAAGGGAAAGAGAGGGAGGAGGAGAGCAAAGCTCTAGTAACACTTCTATAAATAAAAATCTCCACAACTTTTTCTCCTCCTCTTTACTCATGATGTGTCTGCTTTTTCTCGCTTACTTTCACAGGCGTGAATCGCACACTCCCACGATCGCTCTTGCGCTTCACTTTTCCCTCCCCCCCCCCTTCCTCCTCATCCTCAACTCAAAAACGCAGACGCTATGACCCCTTCTCTCGTGCATTATAGAAAGGAAAGGGGGGATAATTAAGCGGTAAAGCAAGAAAAAAGAAAAAAAGATAGAAGAAACAACACATGCATCTATGCATGTATATGTGTTTGTATATTTGTGTATAGCCATTCAAATGCATAAAGCAAAACCAACAATCACTGATTTCCTTTGTCAAAAGCAAGTCAAATATACAAAAATAGTAAAATAATAAAACGATATTGTTTTGTACGTGTATGTGTACTTTTTTTAAAAAAAAAAAAAAAATCCTCGCAAATGCAAGAAGCATTACTGCTATCATATCTTTTCTACCTGAATGCAAAAGAAAAGTGAGCAAAAATGGTGCAAGGCAACTTATTTTTATGCACTACATGTTTGTGATGTGCCTGAAGGAAGAGCTTGAGCTGTTTGCATTCGCCTCAACTGCTGCCACCTAGCCTTCGCCTCTCTATCATTGCTTTCATGTATTGATGATGATGTTGTTGTTGCTTTTCTTCTTCTTCTTCGTTGCTACAAAAAAAAAAAAAAAATTCCTCCCATGCTGTCCTCTATGCACAACTTTCATGAAATGCAGCCTGCCTCGTACTCTCTTTCTTCTTCCTTTTCCTTCTTTCTTTTTCTCCATCATCAACTGTCGACCATCTCTAGCCACTAAATCTGACCATAACGCCAGAACACAGCATCAATCGCGCAGGCAAGTTCCTTCTCGATATTAGACTGCCGACTAAGACTCAGTAAAGGCCGGATCTGACCATCTTCAAGTCCGTACACCCAGCCGTGGATCTCCACCTCGTTCTCAGAACCGTTCTTGGAGGGACGGTTCTCCTTCCGCGCAAGAACGTCCTCTGCATTCTGGCGAGACCACACCCGCTGAATCAGATGTGTCTCCACGACATTCTCTACCTGTGCAATAACATTTAGCTCGCACAGGGCGTCGAGGTGGTTGCACTTTGGAATATCCTGCATACGCTTCCAGTGACGCTTCTTGACAGCCCCCACGTGCAAGATCCAATGGTCTGCGAGGCCAACACGGTCCTCGTTAAGTGCGGCCGTGACGCCACCACACTTGTAATGGCCAGAAATAATGACATGCTCGACCTTGAGGCAATCCACAGAGTATTGCAACACCGCGAGGGCATTAAGGTCAGAATTGCAGACAATGTTAGCAATGTTACGGTGCACGAAGACATCGCCTGGGTAAAGCCCCACAATCTCATTGGCAGGCACACGACTGTCACTACAGCCGATCCACAAGTACTGCGGGCTCTGCTGCTTTGCCAGATCGTAAAAGTAATCGGGGTTCAGACGTGCGATCTCACCAGACCACTGCTTGTTGTAGTCTAGCAGTGGCTGTATGCCACTGCCGCGCGGAGGCTGCTCCCGCTGCAGGGACTGGATCAAACGACCTCCAACGAATTTGGCCACATCTGTCGCAAGCTCCGCGTCCATACCCTCCACCAACACATTCGCGCTCTCCAAGGAGAAATCTAAAGCTGCCGCATCATCCAACTCTCCACCAACTTCGCCACATGAAGAAGGTGAGGATGCCGCCGCAGAAGCAGACTCACCACCACTACCACTGTCTCTGGAAGAGTGCATACTGCTATAGGCTCTTCGTTGAACGCAGCAGGGGCACCCAGTCGCATGAGAAGTCAACTGCTGTTGCCGCTGAGTGGAATTGTTACCAGCGCCAGCTTCTGCAGTCCCCTTGCTCACATGGTTGCCGCCGCCGCCGCTCTGCTTTATGTTGTGTAAGCTCAGCAGATGCAGAGGGTGCGTGCTCTTGCTGATGTAACGTACAGACCCATTGAAAGGCACACAAGATGTGGCACTGGCGGTGGCAGCAGCAGCAGCAGCCCACTTCACAACGTGTGAGAGTGAGCGTCTCATATCTTTGAAAGTTGTTTCAAAAATACGACCTGCTAATGTACGGAGTGTTTGGATCTATGATGATTAGTATCACTCCCACCAATTCGCTTCTCTCCCCTTTTTTTTCAAAATTTCGCTTCCTATTTCTTTTCTTCTTGTGTGTCCCTCTACTCCTATTCTTCTTCTTCTTCTTTAAATAATTGTAAGGCTACTCAAGAGCTGCCACACACAGTGCGCTGACTAGGCCAAAACGCGTCCTACCAAAGTAATAAAGCAAGCGAGATGCAAGCCGTGTTTTGAATTTATGAAAAGAATAAAATAAAGAGAAAGAAACAAAGCATATATATACAATAGAGAGAAAGAAAAGGGAAAAAAAAAAAAGAGACGGTAGGGGGAAAATAAACTAAACGCAATATACGCAAAGTTGACGCGCCTATATACACACCCATCCTCCTTAACTATTCGCACAACAATCTGGCAACTGAGAAAAAAAATAAAAAGAAATGAATAATAACATTCACGAAAGATAATTTAAAAAAAAAATGCAATATATATATATATATATATATATCTCACAAAAACAAAGAAAAACATATAACATAGCCTTCCATTTTGCCAAACGGAAATAAATAAATAAAAATGGAAACAATAGCGATGGCAAGAGAGACAAGGAGAGAGAGAGAGCACCTGTGCCCGCCAAACAAGAAGAGCAATTAGCGCCTCATCTAGACAAGCTTAGCAGATGTGCAGTTCTCATACATACATACATAGGAAAAAAACCTCCCCATTTCTCTTCATGCCCCTCTGTCTCTCATGTTGTCTCTATCGCAATACAAGAATGACACGCTGTGTGCAAGAGCACAAAAAGTATTGATTTCTCTGCTACCTACCTTTAACCATGCGTACATCCATGCATACAGACAAACATACAAACATACAGATATAGTGATTTAACAAAAGAAGATGATGTATAAAGACACACACACACATACATCTCCAGCTCTCTCCATTTTTTTCTTTGAGAATCATCATTTTTGCGAGTATCTCTGTACTGAAAGCAAGCGATAACACTCCGTTTGTTTTTTTTAAAAAAAAAATAGAGGCAACACTCTCGATAGAAAACAGCCTAACAAATAAAAGTAACCAGCATAGACACAACCCAACCATTTCTCACCAGTATGAGTAGATCAAAGGCAACACAGACAACAACCACAACATACCAACAGATGTGCGTGTGTGCGTGTTTATGTGTGTGGGCATCGCAGCAAGGTGGCTCCCGTGAACTCCTGTATGTGTTGAATGTACGCAACTGCGTGAACTGAATGCAGTACGCAGTGGGAAACTTGAAGACCTGTTGAAGACAGAAAGGAAAAGCCTATGAACAACTGTGAGCGTTAATGACCTCTGTGTGGGCACATGCAAAACAAAAACATCATATCAAGAGAAGAAAAAATATTGAAGGGAAGATGTGCGAAAGACTGAGAGTAAGGCAAGCATTGTGAGGCAAACACAAATATCACCATATCACTCCCGCACACACAGGGGCCTCGCGCACAAGCCTGAGAAGCACCTGTCGGCGTGGAGGATGTTTCAGCACACATCGCAGTGGCTCTCACATGAACACATTTCCATCAACAGAGGATGCAAGCACATGTGCTTTCTGATTCATATATATGCTAATATATAACAATAGTACCAAAATAGAAAAAGGTGGTGTGCTACCAAATAAAAAAAAATAAAGAAATTCACTCAAGCACACCTTCCTCTCGTTAGCAAAGAAGCACACACACACACACACATGTCAGGGGGCTCTCTGAAACGCAGGAAATTAAACATTGAAAGAAAAAATACATGCACGGAGGTTAACGTGCAAGGCCAAAAGGCAGCTCGCGACACAGCTGGCACTCACAAGGTTGAAGGCGCGGCATGGAAAGAAAACATAGCAAACTTCTCACGGCTCCACAGCCGCCTCAGCCACCAGCTCGTCACCTGCACAACCCATTGTTACATCAGAATGGAAGTGTGCTTCCTGTCACCGTACAGCGTCGACACTTCAAAGCACGGGCTCTGCCGCATAGGTGTCTGCGCAGGCTTTCAAAGCAAAACGACGCTTTCACGTAAACAAGAAAGAGAAAAAAAAAAAAAAAAACCCTTCAAAATGCAAATAACAAGGGGAGTAACATACTTGAATGAACGAACGAAACAAAGCAATATTCACATAGCAAACATAAACCGCATTCACTCTAATAAACATCAGTAACTTGACAGCACGCTTAACTACCGTTGCTCACTAGCAACGTATATTTTAAATATATATATATATATAAGAATGTTCAGTACCTCCACGATACAGCGGAATCACGGCGACTCAGGCCTGTATTGGGCCTTTCACTCTGCTGGTAGTACTGCTGCTGGCCGCCGCAGAAGGAGCCAGTCAGCGGCTGGATGTTGTCCCCCTCGTCAGGGATGCTCACGGGCTGCGGCACGTCCACCGGGAGCATCGGCATCACGGAGGCAACGCTGCACGTGCGCGACGGCCGCGGCATGATGGCGCGCGGCGCCGTGTCCTCGATGCCATACGGGTTCATCTCAAGCGCAGGGGCCGCGTCGTACCCAGGCAGCGCAACCGACACAACGCTCGCCACGCGGTACATCTCAGTGGCGCCGCCGTTGTCATCCACGTCCACAACACGGTTACAGCTGCCGCCGCGTGGACCGGCAGCGGCGAAGCGCTTCGCCTCCTCAATGCGGGCCCTGTAGTACCCGTCCTTACAAGCGAACACAATGAGCAGCACCAGCAGCACCACCACCAGTACAGCAGCAACGATAATCGGGGCAGCCAGCGGTACGTTGAATGTTGCACCCACGACCTCACTACTCAGGTTCTTAGATACCACATCGCGCGCAGACGCAATCATCTCTGCCGCCTGCTTCCTCAGGTTCCCATCAGGGGAGGTGGCAACATTCATCTCACGCATGCTGTAGGCACCCTGCGCATTATTCACGTACGCCCACTCGCCATGAAAATCAATGGCAAGCCCCCGACCTGAAAAAAATGAAGGGGATATGTCTTTGCACCCGCCAGCAGCAATCGTGTCAGCGGTGAAGTTGGTGAAGAAGCCGTTGACTGTCTGCGTGCCGTCCCAGAAAACCGTCTCGGGACGCACCTGACTGGACGGGAGGTGGGGGCCCTGCGTGTCCGTCACCCAGTAGTTCACGCAGCACAGGGGGTGCCGGTTGGGAGGGCACTCCCCCACGGTCGACACGCGCAGGTACGCCTTCAAACAATAGTAGGCGTTGATGCCTTGGGTGTTGCCTGCGAATGCCTCATAAGCATATGGGATGTAATCACGGTTACCGTAAGCGTACGATTGTAGCGCATTGACCACACTCTGCTGCATCTCAGGGGTGTATATACTGACATCCGTGCTGGTGTCGTAGCTAGGCCCAAAAGAATTCAGACTCCCTATCACATAACTGTAATAAGAGGGGTCGTATTGACGACGCACCATAAAGGCATACGTGCTTCCGCTGCGCTCCAAAAGTAGATCCATAGGGGCACCGTGCGCCATGTGCGTCGACATCTGCGTCACCACCAGCGTCAGCACCAGCAGCGGCAACACGAGGGGGTAGCGTGTGTGCAGGGCTCCTCCAGAGCTGCAAGGCGTGTGTGTGGGCATCGCAGCAAGGTGGCTCCCGTGAACTCCTGTATGTGTTGAATGTACGCAACTGCGTGAACTGAATGCAGTACGCAGTGGGAAACTTGAAGACCCGTTGAAGACAGAAAGGAAAAGCCTATGAACAACTGTGAGCGTTAATGACCTCTGTGTGGGCACATGCAAAACAAAAACATCATATCAAGAGAAATATGAAAATGCATCATAAAATAATAGATATTTTGATGTGATGAGTTGTGGAAGGATGCGTTGAATTTGAAGATTTCCTACGCATTTATTCCAATGTAATATGATGATAGGCCGAGTAAGTGTTGTGTGTTCTATTGAGAAGTATAGAGATATCAGATGTGTGCGGCTCTTGTTATGCCCTGCTTTTCCCTCCCTCAAGTCTGCTTGTGTGTTGCATTATCTTTTACAACATGAGCAATATATATTATAAAAAAAACGCACGACGCGCTTGAAAAACGCTTTTTGTCATAGAGACATATATACATTAGGGGCTGCCATTAGCATCAGGTTTTAGTGTAGTTGTCTTATATTAGTTTTTTCTCAACAATTGGCATGTACCCCTCTTCCTTACATAATAGAAGAGGGGGGGGGCCTCTCAAAAGAAAAAAAAATTGATAGTAATCAATATTGCTCCACTGCTCTAATCCCCCGACCCCTACACGCACCGCGCTCTAGCAGTGCAACTTTTGAGCTTGCTTTTTCTCTTTTTTCGTGTGTGTGTGTTGAAGGAGAGAAATTCCTATTTTCCGCTTCGTGATATTGCTACTTTTTTTTTTTTAAGCCTACAAAGCGTCTCCATTCCATCATTTATCTTCTTGCTCTCGGCACAGCGCACACAGACATACACACCTTCTCACTGCCACCACCACCACCACCACGCAATAGGTATATCGTAAAGTAGAAAGAAGGAAAGAAGATAATAAAAAGAAAGGATAAGGCAGCTAATTGCATATTATTATTATTATTATCTTCGTCGTCGCCGTCGATGTTGCTTCTTTTTTTTGTTGATTGTTGTTTTGATCCGCTATGATATCTGAGAATGGCGCACAAACACAGCCTCGAGCGCGTCAGAGATCTCTTTTTTCACATCAGAAAAGCGAGTAAGCGTCAAGAGTGGGCGGAGCATACCGTCATCTAAGCTGTATACCCACCCATGAACCTCCAGCTCCTCGGGGAACGCGCCAGAGGAGGCGGGTGGGGACGAAGACAAGGATGATGAGTAACCATTCTTTGCCAATAGTTGAGCCGCGGCTGTGTGAGGCCGCACGTGCACATGACGCCAAGAGCTGCTGCTGCTATTGCGGCAAGAGCCGCCGTCGTGATTCATCAAGGCGTTCTGCGCAATCCACATGCGCTGCACAATGCGACAATTCGCGACGTGTGAGAGCTGCTCCAGTACGTTCAGCTCACACAGTACATTTAGATGATTTTGAGGCGGCACATCCTGCAGCACGCGTGGCCACCACTTGTTCTTGATCTCGGTTACCTGCATGATCCAGTGATCGGTGAGCCCAAGCGTTGTCCCCTGCATCGCCGCCGTGACGCCTCCGCACTTGTAGTGTCCGGCTATGATCACATGCTGGACCTTCAGCGAGTCCACGGCAAACTGTAAGGCAGAAAGGCAGTTTAAGTCAGAGAGAGCAAATATGTTGGCAATGTTACGGTGCACAAAGACATCCCCAGGATGAAGGCCAATGATCTCGTTCGCAGGCACACGGCTGTCGCTGCACCCGATCCATAAGTACTCAGGCTTCTGCTCCTTGGCGAGTTCGGTGAAGTAACGGGGATTAAAGTGGGTCACCTCTGCAGCCCATTGCTTGTTGTAGTCTAGCAATGCCTGTACACCACGTCTGCCTGGCTCAAGACGCACCGAGTAGGACGACGAAGTCGTAGATGAAGGGAGCGCATCCACGCTTGACGAAGAAGTAGCCGCCATGGACATCGAAGCACCAACAGCGGTTTCAGGCGGTGGCGGGGCCGTAATGCGCTGGATCGAGCGCAACGCGTTTTGAGCAAGAAAGCGTTGCATCTCAGCTTCTGCGCCTTGCTTTGTTTTCAATTGATGATATACAGACAATGAGGATGAAGAAGAAGAGGGGCATAACGACTGCGCTCCACAACCACTACCACTAGTGCTGGGAGATGCTCCTTTATCCTCCCTTCCTAGAGCCCGTGTGGTGGGAGCAACAGAGGTGTCTCGGTGGGGTTTGATCTGCATTGCAGCTGCTTCCTCGTTAAGGATTCGCCCAAACTCAGTACGACCGTTGGTGGTCTCCCCCTCCCCCTCCCCTGCGTTTTCATGTGCGTGTGAGTCCCAGTGGTTCTGGTGCCCATCCTCGGCGCAGCAAGTAGGAGGAGAAGAAGAAGAAGAAGAAACGGAAGTAAACCTCCCTGTGACAGCTATCGGAACACACCCATCTTCTTGTTGACTCGCAGTCTTTTCAACGTCCGTAAAGCGACTCACAAGCGCGCCATGGCCAGTTTTCATGTCCATAGACGCGAGTGTATCATTCCTGGTGGTGGTGGTAGTGCTGGTGCTACTGCTGCTGCCTGTGCCATCAGTGGTAGTACCGCTGTTACTGTATAGTCCAGAACAAAAGCGTGCGCTTGTCAAGATCGTAGCGGGAGTAACAGCAGCAGCAGCAATAGTGGCGACCGTAGTCACCGTCATCGTCGTCGGTAGTGGCAACAGTGAGCTTCGGCCGAGGGGGCAGCAGAGGCTGCGGCGTACCAGCACCCGTTGCATGTGTGTGTGTGTGTGTGTGTGTGTGTGTGTGTGTGTGTGTGTGCCTCTTCCTTTTGATGTTATTTGTAAAATGTTTTCGTTTTGATTATAGCAATAGTAGTGCCCTAATATATATATATATATAGAAAAAGCATATAAGAAAAATACCTTTTGAGTAGAAGTAACTTCAAGGAAAAAAGAAAAAAACACGGTATTGTATATATATGGTAGGTTGTGAAGGTACCTCTACCGATCGATTCCAAAAAAAAAAAAATTAGAAGTAAAAATTGGACTTTGCGAAAAAACAAGTTGCAGCTTTTGTTGCTGATGCTTGTTGCGGTTTGTTGCAATCCGCGATAAACAAATATGTTTTTTTAAAATAGAAGCGATATGAACGGAAACACACACTCACTCACTCACTCACAAAAGAAAATCAGGGAGAATATGTATTGCGCGTGTATAGAGAATATATATATATATATGAGCTAAAACGACTAGCTATTAGTCCGGATAATAAATAAATAAAAAATGTATGGGGAAAAAAAAGGGAGAAGAAAAAATGAAAGAATCTCACAAAACAAAAAAAAAGTAGAACACGTATGTATATACTGTCTGTCACTATTATAATTAGTAGTTGTAGTAGTAGTAGTATTGAGCATTACACCATCCACGTATTGCCTAAACACCTCCCTCTCTTCCTCTTTCTTCCTTTCTTATCCTCAGTCCTCGTCTGCATCTGACTCCCCGCTTGAGGCAAACTCGTAGCGCACCGGAGCAAGCGCTCCACGCTGTAGTCGACACACGTGGCACAGAAAGCAGCTCTGCGCCGCATCACGCTGTGTTGGGGCTACACACGCCTGATGAAACAGCGAAAAGCACCGAGCACACTCCAGTACACCGTCTTCCTCGCGTACATGGGGGATGACGGGAATATAGTCCAGAAGCGCGCGCAGTCGCTGCTGCTCTTGGTGCACTCGCGCTCTCATAGATGAAGAATCAATCTTGTGTAATATGTCAGTGGATGCTTGAGTACGACCCCAACTGAAATCCCCCAAATGTGGCACAGCAGCAGCAGCAGCAGTGCCTTCGTTCCTCATGTGCCTCCATAGTTCTGCCACGGCACTCTCTCTACCACACTGCTGATGTGGCGACTCATAAAGCAATGCTGCACATCGATCCATGTCACACTTCTCGAGCACCACCTGAGACACCAATTGGTCAAGAGTCAACTTCCCAATCGCTGAATCCTTCCCACATGCTCTGCTGCTTGATGTACTGCTGGCAGCGCAAATGATGGGTAGCCACACAAGTTGCAGCATATGATCTTCTTCTGATATCGCCGTCTCACGGCTGCTACAAGGACCGCCACTGCGGGCTCCCGTCGTGTTGTTGTTGCTGTTGCCGCTGCTGCTGCTGCTGTGACGGCGATGAAGCTCACAGAAAGACGACGAAGCCAAATGGCTGCTAACGGCACTGAGTCTGCGAGAAAGTATTTCTATTATGACCTCTCGTGCTCTGTCGTGCGTCTCTGGAGCAGCAGCAGCAGCAGCGGCAGAAAGATCGGAGTTTGCAGGAGGAGGAGGAGGAGGAGGAGTAGAAGAGCAAGGAGCTAGAGGGCCGCTGAGTCCGAGTCCTTGTCTGTAAGTCTCTCCATCTTCCCCCGCATCCCCCGCAGCCTCCTCTCTCGTACTACGACGGCTGTGGTTCTCGATAGGAGACGCACGCACAAGCGCATCGAGAGCTTGATCAAAGCTGACGGCTGTGGTAAAGCTGCTCCATGCTTGTAGCAGCTTGCTGTCCTCGTCCTCTTCCTCCTCACCGTCTTCCTCTCCGCTACCTGCCTGCGCTGAGTGACAGCCATTGACACTTTTACCAGCAGTATCAGCAGCAGTAGCACCAACTTCACCTTTAGTAGTCACTCGACGCCGGCAAGACTGGTTTCTATCTGTATGATCGTCTTCATCCACCTTCTCTTCTTCTTCCTCTTCCGTCCTCCTTCCCCTCTCCCTTCCCCTCTTCATCCACTGCCGCTGCTGCTGCGCCAAGTCGCGCACAAGGGGTTTCATTTGAGCTTGTAGCACCTGTCTATCGCCCCGCAAGCTTCCCCAGAAGAGTGTTGGCTGAGGCCTCCGCAACGTATCGCACACAGGACAGCACGGCGGAGATGAAGAGGAAAAAAGCGCACGTGCCTCCTTCACAACGCGGATGCAGAAGGCGACAGTGGACTGTATGAATCGTCGTCTCCTGAGCTCTTCATGGGTGCCGTCGTTGGAATCTGGTAAGTCTAAATGAAAGTCTATATGAGCACCGCTGCTGCCACCACTGTGTCTCACAGCAGCAACAGCAGCATCTGCAAGCATCTCGAGAGGGAGCACGGACTCCGTGTACACGCCGAGCCACATGGCACAGATAAGAAGTCGCAACCAAAGAAACTCACTGCTCACTAGCCGAGGTGGACGGGGCAGCAGGGATCCTGAACGCAAGCGAGTAGGAAATAGCATGTGAGACTCAGTAGAAACAAACTCATAGCCAATAGGCGGTGGTGGTGGCGGCAGCGAAGAGACCGTCGAGACGGATGTTGCAGGCAAAAAATAAAATTGGGGTTCAAGAAACTGCATGCGACACAGACGAGTATACCCACTCCCAAGCTGATTATATAAAGCTTGAGTAAACAGAAGATACTGCTGCTGTTGTTGCCTCTGTGCCAGGCAAGTCTCCTCCTTCTTCTCCTCTCTATCAAGCGGTTGCTGAAGGCCTTCGTGAGCTATCAAGTGCCCGCCCTCAAAGGAAGCAGAGAAAGCGTTCGCAGGACCGCTATGATTGAGGTCTGTGTGCGCGGCAAGTGCGTTGGCTTGATATAGCAAAGGACATCGCACACAGGCACCTACGCGCTGCCAGTGAAGAAGGCGTTGAGTGTGAGCCGCCTCAGCCGCAAGCGTTACCAAATTGAGACCATTGGCAGTGTGAAAGAGAGATTCAGAAGGACACCAGGCATCACCCAGAGCGCTAGCAGCAGCAGCAGCAGCAGCGGAGGCGGTGCCGTGCCCCTCATTGTTTGCGACGGGAGCAGCAGTGGCACGTGCCATCCACTTCATCCAAATCGTAGCATCATCATCCTCTTCACCGTTGGCATCCTCATCGTCTTCAGCGGCGCCACTACCACCACCACCACCACTACCACCAGCTGCGCCACTACCGCTGCCTCCGCTGCCACGGTCCCCCGTCATGCTGCCAGACATCCCAGCAGTTCGTCTGCATAGATCAGCGCGGTACAAGCCCAAGCTTGCCAATGCCTCTCCAGACATGGTAGCAGCAGACCTATGGCGACCGCCGCCTCCTCCGCGATGCTTTCCCGCACTTGTGCTAGAGCTACCCTGACGGCTACGCTTTGTGGCTCCCCCTCGTCTCCCCCCGCTTTTTCGCAAGGCTCCCTCCTCAGCCTTCGTCGCGATGAGCATGCTAGTGAACAGCTGCGGGAATTTAGATCTCTCCACGTCTGTGGTGATGGCGAAGAAGAAGCGTGCTGCAATCATCTCGGCATGAGTGTCGTCTATACTCCCAGACGTAGGCGGTGGCGTCGTGGCCGCTACTCCCGCAGAAGTGAGGGTTGTGGCCGACGTAGTCGTCGCTGCAACCACAGCGGAAGTAGAGCCAGGAAGAGCAGTGGCTAATGCGGGCAACAAGCGAGCGCTACGAGCTGCAAACTTGGTGACGTCTACAATCTTCAGGAGCACGGGCTTGGGACTTCCCAGTCGGAGTGCGGGCCGTCTTGCCAGCAACACGTTCGCCCTCCGCACCAGCGCTGCCCACACCGCTGGCTCCCGGGCCATGAGTACAGCACAAACACAATACGCAGCCTCTTCCATTCCCAAGCCACCCTGAGTAATGACGATGGGCACCTGCTGGCTGCTGTGACTGTGACACAGACGATACAATGTCATTGACTGTTGCGCAATCTGACGCGCAAGAGCGAGCTCCTGTGGTGTCGCATACGCAGCAGAAGTGTCTGAGGTGGATGAGCCCTGTGCGGAGCCAACCAGCGATGAAGAAGACGAAAGCCCCTTGGACCCTGTTGCCGCTGCTGTCGCCGCTGCTGCAGTGGAAGATTTAAGAGAGTTAAACGGGGCAAGGATGTGCTCTGCAACCGCGACACACATCTGCTGGATGGCACGATCCTCCATTGAAGCAAACTAACAAACAAACAAAGAAAGAAGGAAGTAATAATAATAAAAGTGCAAAATAGACACAGCAAAATTACAGAGAAACAAAAAAAGAAATTGCGCGTTGCCAAAAGGTAAAGTTAAAAACTATATATATTCAAAAAAAAAAAAGATCTATCTTCCTTTCTTAAAAAGGGGAAAAAATATGATCAGGTCAAAGCGGATTCTATTGCTGTTACTACAGCTGTTGCTGCGTGCATGTATGATGTATCAAAAGAAAAAAAATAGATATCTGAATCGCGTAAAGACTTTTTAAAAAAAAAGTAAATACACTTTTCAAAAAAAAAAAAAGACTTCTTATTTTGTCGATTGATTCCCTGTAGCGTCCTCTTTATAAGAAAAAGAGAAAAGGGCAGTTGAATTGTGCGTGTTTATGCACACCAGGAGTAAGAAAGGAGATATAAACTAAAAGCAAGAGAGAGAGAGAAAGAGGAAGAGGAAAGTACATGGCGAAGCTAACGAAAAAAAAAAAGATTCAATATGGCATATAGTCGCTTTCAGAGAATGCAGCGCTAGCTCGTATTCAGTTTTTCTTGTTGCTGTTTTAAGAAAGCTTTGCGTGTTGTTGTTGGTGGTGGTGATGTTTTGCACTTATTCAGTGTGTCATCATTTCGTTCCGTTTTCCTTTCCCTTCTCCTTCCCTTCGTCCGTATATTCTCGATGGCTCGCTCGGTCTAGCTACACAGAAGCTAGCACCAGAAAAAAAAAAAAAAAGCGTGCGTGATGTAGAAACATGGGAGAAGAGAAAAGAAGAAGATAAAAAGAAAGTAGGACACTAATATTGCGCAATCTACCAATGAAGTTTTCTTGAAGAAAGAAAGTAAAAAAAAAAATCAGAGTGCTCTAGTGTATGTATAAAAACATATATGTGTGTGTGCTAGCCAAAAGCAAAACAAAACAAAAAAGGAAACAAGAGGAAGGAAAAGCGCATATTCGCTCTTTTTTTTTCTTCTTCTCTGCGTCTGTCTCATCTCTCAGTTTGAACAACCTGTTTCTATCGACCTATCAGTCCTCTCTGTGCTAGAGTGCGTGGAGGGTGTCTGCATGCGCATGCGAGTAGCCTTGTACATTGTGCGTATGTATGTGACCTCCTCCTTCATGATGTCCCTCCCTCCTCCCCCCCCTCTCTTATGATGTCAGAACAACGTTATTACGAAGTCGACGAAGTAAGTCACGGGCAGCTGCGTCACTCATGCTTGTAGAGCCGCCACCTACGCCTGCTCCAGAAATGTTCGAAGGCGAAGACGCGTCAAGGTACGCTTTGCCTATAATGTCCAGGCTGCTGCGCTGTACATGTGGTCGTGACGGTGCCGTGGTAGAAGCAGCAGCAGTTCCGCTGCTAGTCTTCCCTGCAACTCCGCGGGGTGACGTGGAAGCCGACGACACCACCCTCGACTTCCGCGCTGACGTCGCGGAGGACAATCGAGAAGTGGTGCTTGCGCTTGTGACGTGCTGTGTTGCACGGGCCTGCTCCTGCTGTTGCCGCCGCAGCTGCGCCGTACCCCCAGCAAGTTCCTCTTCCAGCTGCCTGTGTCTTTGAGCGCTCTCGCTAACCGCGTAGTTAGTCGTCGAGTGACGCAGATGGCCAGCGGTCGTACTCACGGATGACACTACCACGCCAATGCCGCCGTTGTTGTTGTTGCTGCCCGTGGCGCTGCTGATCATTGCGGATGCTCTACGCGCTGAAGACGACGTCGTTGAAGTGTTCGTAGAATGCCGCTGCTGCTGGCGCCATCTGTCCTGTGGCGGAGAAGACGATAAATATGAGAAAGTGCCCGGCGCCTGTGCTGCACTAGCAGCCCCGGACATGGCTCTCGGATTTGGACTACGCCGTGGCGACACCAACGCCTTTGAAGCGGCTGTATCATGAGAAGCATAGTCCCTTCGCTGCTGCTGCTGCTGGTGGTGTCGGTCTTGCAAATGGCGTGCGTTCTCGTAGCCGCCAACAGCAGCGGCCGTAGCGGCGGCAGCGGTGTTGCTGCGACCTGGACTACTCACCACAGAAGTAGAAGAATGCGGAAAGACACTGGATCTACTGGGTGCAGTGACGCTAGCGACCGCCTCGGTGGTCAGCGGACGCTCCCAGACGGGAACGTACGGAGCTGAGTTGATCTCTTCTTCTCCATCTTTGCCTCCTGTAGAAATAGATAGGGTAGGATGGTAGGCATCAGAAGAGTAATGGCGAGGAGTAATGCCCTCCGCATCGCCTCTCCACAATGCATTCGTGCGATTGCCTTGAGGTATTACTTCACTGAAGCCAGCAATAGACGCTGTGCCGCTCTCCACTTCACTTGGATTCATTACCACGACATTGGCGTCAGTGGGGTGGTAGGCTGCAGCAGCATATCGCACATGAACCTGTTGAGTAGAGGGAAGAGAGAAGAAGGGAGAGGAATATGCCGCCTCCGTTGTTGCGACTCCTTGTGATGACGATTCAGTGGTAGTGGCCGGCGCATATAGCGCGCTCGCGTCACCGCCGGCATGTGCGGTGGCGCTTCCATGTTGTTGGTGTGCCAAGGCCCGTGCACTGCGTGTACCCTCACTCCGCCGGCGGCTCGCCATCCGGCTCCCGTCTGGGTGTATCTCATCGCTTCCCATATTCCTGGGTGTCCCACCAGAGGCGTCGCGCTGCCCCTTCACAGTGGCACCAACAGCAACAGAAGCAGAAGTCGCTGTCTTAAAATTTTCCCGCAGCTCCTCAAGCGCCTCAAACTGATTTCGAATCCACTCATCGTTGGTCCGCGTGCGCGGTGAGCGGCGGCCTGAAGCAACAGCACCAGCGCCAGCAGTAGCGGTGGTGGCAGCAGTGAGAACGGAAGGAGAGCGCCGGAGGTGCGGCCCTGTGCTGATAGCAGAGTACTTACTGTGGCTGCTCCAGTCCTCCCTACCAAGGGAAGACACGACAGGCCGCTTTGGTGTGTGCTTGTCATCCTGCGCCATCACAACTTGCTGTTGCTGTTGTTGCTGCTGCTGGGAAAGAAACGAAGGTGTAGCAGTGGTAGCGGTAACAGTGGTAGTTGCGGCTGGGCCTTTCTCCTGTGCAATGCCTGTCATAGCCCTGTCACTGAGATTTATCTTTTCGCTTCTCGATGCGTGCTCGCGTGGTGGTGTGGAAACGCTTGTGATCATACCAGCAGTATGCTGCAGTTGGATGAGCGACCCGTACTCCTGCCTCTCCATCATCAAACCACCCCTGATGTCTCTGTGTGATGGTGGTGGTAATGGCTTGGAAATATCGTCTTCATCACCCCCTTCCGTTCCCTCACCGTCCCTAATCAACGAAACATCTTGCGTCTTGGCAAGCGGTGAAATGCCGAGCTGCGAGAGCGCGCTCCGCTCCACCTCAGCAAGTAAATCTCGCCTGGGAACCTCGTCTTCAAGCACACGGTCGCCGTTTCTGACGAATGCGTCATCTTTTCGCGCTGCGTTACTGTTGCCAGTTGCACCGCTCGTGACAGTTGCCAGAGCCACCGGCGCGTCCACATTGGACTGGCGATGAACATGTCGCTGGTGGCCCTGCTGGCGATAAGGCTGAATCACTTTTTCAGCCTTGGAACTGACAAGGGAGTGGCGCAAGGCTTCGTATCCACCTGCGCCACTGGCAGGCAATCCATCCAAATGTGTGTGCGTGAGTTCGTAGAGTTCCAAGATGGCATCTAGTTTCTCCTCGCGCTCTCGCAGTTTTGCCTCGCGCACCTCAAGCTCCGAAGGTACGACAGCCGAGCTAACTGGTGTCTCATCTCGGAAATTCATAAAGGCATTCTTGGTGCTTGCATTATCCAGTTTCAATTGTGGAGAGCGTGTGATAGCGTGCAGTTCCAGCTGCGACTCCTCCGCCATCGCCTTGTAAATCCACATAGTGGCGCGCAGTCGGAATGCCTGCAGCTGACTCAAGTGTAGCGCACTCGGCGAGGATACGTTCTTGGTAGCAGAAGACGATGATGACGACCCCTCCTCCATGCGCTTCACGAGGAAAAGGAACTCAGAGCTCACAGAATTCAATGTCTCGCCAAGCGCCTTCCTCTGCGCTTCAATCACGTCAAGTAATATACGGCCGACGCAGACAACATCGGCGGCTTGCAGAGAAAACTGGTCAGTGGGTGAATTGCTGCTATAGTCAGAGGTGCTAAATATAGATGTGAGGGGCATTGGCATCACGAAGAAGGCGCGGTGACTCTGCGTGCGGGACGTGATAAATGTCTGAGGCAATACAACACTGGTAAGCGCCGTTTTTACCAGCAACCTCAGGTTGGCTGCGTCACACATGATATCCTTATCGAGAGTGCGATGAAACGAGTTGGCAGTGTCCTCGATCTGTGCTGATAGTTGTGGTGGCACAGCAAAGCAAACAACGTCATCCGTCGTCAGTTTTCCTCCGTAGTGGAGCCCTCGTGAGTGCTGCACAGCAAGGTGAGAAATCAGCGCGCTCAGCAGCCGCCACAGCATCTCTTCATTCCACACCGCAATCGATGTTTCTAAGACTTTATCAGAATGATTATGCGAGCCACTACCTTTCGCCCTCTTCATGTACTGCGTAAGAGAAAACCGCATAGATGCGGATGCATTACAGCTACTGTTCGCCTGCTGTTCGATTCCATTGAACGGATCGCATCCGTCAAAACACACAGTTGTTGCAGCAAGAGAAAAGGTTTCCCAAAAAGAAAGTCGAGAACATCTCCACGCGATACGAGACGCGGCGTGAAGAGTCCCGTTGGTGCTATGTACGCCACTAGAGAAAAAGACACTATGGGGATGAGGAAATTCGTAAAAAAACTGATAAGTCTCTGCAGGACCTCCAACTTCCACAACAGTGTCTGAAGATGACGATGGTGATTCCACTATTGCGAGCAAAGGCAAAGTTGAAAACGCTGCTGAAATTACCGCTGTAGGCACCAAAGGGGCAGTGTTCGGCCAAAGAGAATCCATTTCAAATACACTCTTCACCCCAGACGTAGGATCAGACATCAAAAAATTGGCTCCACTAAATAAATTGCGTGCTATTCCAAGTACTTTCGCGTTCGCCTTGACGTACTCTTCACATCTCTCTATAAACTCAAAGTGTCTATTGTTGTGTCTCCTAATAGATATGTTGTGCTGAACGGCATAACTGCGCTGATCACCTCCTTCCCCCTCACGAGTGGCATGCTTCAGCTCTACGAGGAGCGTAGACTCCTTTCTATATGTGTAAATAGTACTCATTAAGTATATAAATTGCAATAATAATAATAATAATATGAAATGAGCACCACAAGGTGGCGTATGAGAATAAAAAATAAACAAAAAATGTATAGCGAACTACTGATACTGAAAAATTAGTTATCTTCGATAATAAAAGTGTACAAGTAAAGAAAAAGTGTAAAAAGTTGTTGGAAAGGAGAGAATGAGAAGAAGAATGGTTGTTTCAGAGTGCTCATGTGCTTTTCGCTCTAACATAAAAATCAAAAATACTTCACTAAGTGCAAACAGTCCTAGCAAAAGCTTGTATAAAGCATCGCTCAGAAGTTTGCCCTAGCGCACAGAAACAAGAGAAAAAAGCGTGATCAAACACAATCATCAAAATTGTCATTTAATTTTATTTTTGCTAAAAACAATAAACAAGAGTGAAGTTATTTCATTATCATCCCTAAGAGAACGCTAAACCTGTGTACAAACAGTGTTTAGACAAGGCCAATCTTATTGGCGGTCTCGAGGGCGTCGTGAGCCGCGGAGAGGCGGATGTACGCCTTCTTGAGACCATCAGGACGGATCAAGGTGTTAACCTTGACGGCCTTGACCTGGTAGAGCTTGCGGATGGCCTTCTTGATCTCGGTCTTGTTGGCATAGGAGTCAACGATGAAGGTGAGGGTGTTGTTCTCCTCGATCTTCTTCATGGCCTTATCGGTGGTCAGGGGGTAGCGGATGATGGAGAAGGCATCGCGGGACTGCTGGATGGCCTTGGCGTTGTTGGTCACGGGGGCCGCGGCAGGCTTGCGGTAGGTGTGTGGGCGGCGGAACTGAGGACGAGTGTACGCCTTGCGAGAAGAAACCTTCACCACCTTGGTGGGCTTGGTCTCCTTCTTGGCAGCGACCTTCTGGGCAGACTTGGCGGGCATAATGTTGAATGAAATAATCACCTTTAAAACAAAGAAAAAAAAGGAAGCAACAAAAATAAAATTGATATCCTGTAAAGAAACAAGAAAAGAGAGTTACATTTGTGCAAAGAGCACTCAAATATTGTGGCATAAAAATATAGAACACAAATCCTAGTGGTCGCAATTATCGCAAAGCTTTTAGATAAGTTCTTTTAAATATAAAAATAAAAATAAGATCAAACATGATGCTTCAAATGCTTAGACAAGGCCAATCTTATTGGCGGTCTCGAGGGCGTCGTGAGCCGCGGAGAGGCGGATATACGCCTTCTTGAGACCATCAGGGCGGATCAGGGTGTTAACCTTGACGGCCTTGACCTGGTAGAGCTTGCGGATGGCCTTCTTGATCTCGGTCTTGTTGGCATAGGAGTCAACGATGAAGGTGAGGGTGTTGTTCTCCTCGATCTTCTTCATGGCCTTATCGGTGGTCAGGGGGTAGCGGATGATGGAGAAGGCATCGCGGGACTGCTGGATGGCCTTGGCGTTGTTGGTCACGGGGGCCGCGGCAGGCTTGCGGTAGGTGTGTGGGCGGCGGAACTGAGGACGAGTGTACGCCTTGCGAGAAGAAACCTTCACCACCTTGGTGGGCTTGGTCTCCTTCTTGGCAGCGACCTTCTGGGCAGACTTGGCGGGCATCGTTGAGACTTGAAGCTAAAGAGAAAAAGAAAAGTAGAAAAAGTATGAAAGAAAAAATGGTTTACGAGATGAAAGCAAAGTCAATTTTTCTGCAAAGCCAAAGAGTCACAAAAAGAAATTTAAAAATCACGCAAGATAGTTCAGTGCCTGACAGCAAATACCAATATCAAAAAAAAATTGTTAGTTTTTGGTCTGCTATTTTTTTCATATATAACTTTCAATCCTTTTCTGTCAATTCACGACAAACTCAGATCACAAAGAAGAAAAAAGCATACTTTAGATGAAAATGATCATCTCCAGTAATTTTTTGTATGCTCACGCAGGCGATTCTTGAACGTATATTTGTTCTCCTTAAAAGGAGTATCTATTGGACAAAAAGGTCATTCTATGATAAAAGAAAGGTAAAAAAAAAATGATAGTGTGGAATAAACTTTTGCCCAAGCTACTTCTGGGACAAATCTATCCAATACTGAACGTTCTTGCGGTCGGTTACAGGGACGTTGAACACCTCGTAAACCTTTTCCATAATGTTGTCAAAGAAACTCATATGCCTGTTTTCATCGAGCACATCGTCAACAGTGAAGTCCTTTATGCACTGATGGAGAAGAACATTGTCTTCGATGCCCTGGTTCACCTTCACGTAGGTGCCACTCTTGTATCCATTGCTCTGACGAATGCAGTTCAGAGTATGCTTGGCGACATAGTAGGCGACCATGTTAAAGTCAAGATCATCCGCTGCCATAATAACAGCTTCGGTGATAGTATCAAAGCGACATGCGTTCGCCAGCTGAATAACATTGCGAAACGTAGCAATAGCGTTCTGCGTGTCTTCAAGAGGAACATACAAAACGCCATCAAGCATCTTTTTGCACTCCTTTCCGCATGCAGGAGGCTTAATAAAATCAATGTGTTTAGACATGATAGTCTTCTTTCTTTCCTCATCCAGGCATTGCAGTTGCATTGTTCCAGACAAAGAAAAGTGAAGAATGTCAACAAGCTCAATCTTTACGTTGTCAAAGTCTGCCTTACCAGCAAGATTCTTCCACCACTTCCACGGGTAAGAGTCCATAAGCTCAGTGCTCTCCATGGTCACCGCGAGACTCCAGTTGTCAAGCGTGCGAACCTTGCGCCATGAAGGATCGATCATGGCATTGAGGCCATCCTGCAACTGAGCCAGAGACTGAAGCACAACAGGGGGAATTGTGGTCGCGCGCACACGCTTCATGGGTAATATGAAAGAGACGGCTTCTTTAGAAAGAAAAAGTGCTTTATATATGCTTTTGTGTGCATTTTTAAAAGAGTGGTGAATAGGGAAGAAAAAAAAAAAGACGAGAAGAAAGAAATCTGCAAATGCTGAGGAAAAAGGAATGATAAGAAAAATAACAAGAAAAAGCAATGAAAATCCAAAAGAAAGAAAAAAGAGATCGAAAGCTATTGTGTTCCAGGCAAACAGTAACGCACGCACCTTGACGCGTCAATATGCGTTCATTGCAAAAATAGAGGCCGGCGCCTGCCCGACGGCACCCGGCGCAACCGATAAAGAGGGCGCCAGCCGTGGCCCCTGCGGCGGCTTTCCCTGCGGCGTCACGCCGGCGGGGGGGCCCCGTGGGCGGGCGAGCAGTGGCCGCGCGCCGAGGCCGCCCCCCCCCCCCC
>JASANZ010002224.1:63969-80348 GCA_030849805.1 Sergeia podlipaevii
GCCCCCCCCCCCCCCCCGCCGACACCAGCGTTTGGATAAGCAAGGCAAGGTGGACCCAAGCCCACCGCCAAGGTGGCGGCAAACACGCCGCCGTCGATTTGGATTTGCCTACGATACAGACCAGCTTTTCATGTCCAGGTGGAGATCTAGAAAAAATCAAATGGAGAGAGATGAAGACAAAAAGAGTGTACAATGAGCTTGCATGAGAGGTAAAGAAGAGAGTACCCACAGAAATGCAGGAAGGGCTGCGTGAGGTAAATCTTTCTGCTGTATGTGATGACAGAGTTAAAGCGATACTCTGACACACTTCAGTTCGTTTCTATCACGGTTGTGCTTTTTCTTGTGTGTGTGTGTGTAGGTGCGTGTGTGTAAGTTAAACGGTGAAAAGGGTAATAGTAGGTACGACAATCACATGGCACGTATTAGCAGAATGGCGGGCATCACATTAACAGCGCGAAGCTGTGCCCATACTTTTCTTATTAATTATCAATATATATTTTTTTTCTTTTTGGCACAGGCATAAGTACTCACTACAAGCCTCCCTCTCATTCTCGCTCATCTCGATCTTACTTCTATTCACCCACACTCTCTTTCATCCAATAAAGAAACTGCAGGGAAGGAGAAAGCGAAGAAGTCAAACATAAACAACAAAAAATTGCGCGCTGCACCACCGCATACGTAGATACTCGCGCACATTAGGAGCCCACCCCTAACAAAAAGAAAAGCAAATGAAAAGAAAGCATGTAGGTTTTCAAAAAAGTAAACCACCAATAAACATACATAGCAGGAAATGACAAGAGAAGCAAAAGGAGGGCCAAAAAAAAAGGAAAGAAGAAAACCGTCGATCTATCGAATAAATAGACAAGCACGTCATTCTTCAATGTTAAGATACAACTTCTGCGCGCACAATGCAAGCAAAAACTGGACTCACAATGTAGCAAAAGCAGAAAAGAAGAGAAGAGAAAGAAAAGAAAAGAAAATGTGCTTATCAGCGTGACTTTTGTATTTTTTTAAAGATATGAATGCAAACGTTTTTGATGTTGTTGTTTGAAAATAAAATTTCTTTGCTTCTCAACACACCATCAACACTATTAGGCATGGTTCTACTCTCGCTCCATAGCACAGATCACAAAAACATGCTTTCGAGAATAATTTTTAGTATTTTGCCTTCCTTTTGCCCTTTACAGGCACACGTACACACGCTTAAGCGCACCACAGCCAAGCATACACGTGGCTTATATAAATATGAACACGAGAAAGAAGTCAAGGGGGAGGGAGAAGAGAGTTGTAACTCCTCAGCTCCATCTCATTTCTTTATCTCCTCTCATCTCCCTCTCTACATAAGAGAACTTCCCTTCGATCTGTCAATGCATGCAAGCCACACTACTACCACCGCCCTGTTCGCTCACTCCATAGAAACGGTTTTGGCGTTTGGCTTGCAGCAATCAACTTCAAAATCATCATGTTTGACGTACACCCCGGATACATCACCAGCAATCTCACTATCCATTCGCAGCTCTCTGCCAAGCCTTTCATCTGCTTCACAAGACTGGCCTCCCATGGGCTGCTGCTCGCGTCCTTCCTCATCGTCGTCGTCCTCGCTCTCGCTATCGCTGAAGCCCTTCAGGTTGCTGTGAGGGATGTGAAGGAAGAAGCTCAGCGCAAAAGTGGACATACCCACCACCACTGTCAGCACAAACAGCAGGAAGTGATCGTAAGGAAACACGTGACTCTCGCTGGAGATAGACCACGCAAAAAGCGGTGCGCAGGCAAAGGGCACCACGCACCGTGTGAGTGCGCCAGCAGACTGGTTGATTCCATACATCGCACCAACGTGACCCTTCTTGGCTACTTTAGGGATGAGAAGGTAGCACAGACCGTAGCACCACGAGAGTCCAAACTGACGAGTCATACCCATCACCATGACAAGCCAGTAGCCACCGTTGCCCTTCACATACGCTGCGCACGGAACGATGATGGTGGGGGCACAGAAGACGACAATAGACACCTGCCAGAACCGCATGGGGTTGGGTATCCAGCGGCACATGAAGGGGAACATGAGGTTGGCAATGACTGAGGGCACACCGCAGACGATCACGAGGATCGCCACCTCGTCAGACAAGATGCCAAGCCCACCAACACTCTTCTTGGCTATTGCCCAGAGTGGGAACACCTCACTGTATGTCATGTCAGCAGTGCAGTAAAGCATGAAGATAAGAATGAGAAGGCGTGCGGGTTTGTACTTAAGTGCATCCCAGTAAGTAAACGTGTTCGCCTTCTCCTCCACCGCAGAGAACACAGGGACCATGGAGCGCACCTGCAATGTATGACTGCTGGCGTTGTGGGTGGCCGCTGTCATGAGCACGTCACTGAAAGCCCCCACGTGTGAGTACACCTCAGCTGCATCGCCATTTCGATCCGCCGCAGCGGCAGCGACGCCAACTTTTCCTCCACTCTTGGTGTGATCCGGCATTTCCTGCTGCGAAGAGGAAGAAGCGTAGAGCCCTGGGTGGTTCGCATGCACATCTCTGGGATCAGGAGCCGCGTTGTTGTTGTCTTTGTCGTCGGGTTGAATGGCAATCTCCACCGCAGAGATAGAGAGAGCCTTGTCTTGCTTCTGCATCGCACGAGTATCCTCACCATCCTCATCCACATTATCATCGTTCTTGCTGTGTTGCTTCAGCAGCCTCATCTCTCCACCTTCGTCAAACACGTTCTTTGGGCTCCTGTTGGGACTATCTTCTCCATCAAACTCTGCAAAGCTCCTCAACTGTTTTGCACTGCTGCCGCTATGCCGACGCTGTTGCTCCTGCTCCTCCTCCGCCTCTGCCGCCGCGGCCGCCACCTCACGCCTCTCTTCCACGAGGCCAATGTTCAAGCACTCTCGCAGCCGTCTTGGCATGAGCTCCCAGAGAGAATGCTCCGTCTTGTTCGTCTCACGCAGCAAAAAAATAGTGATCACCCACGCTGTGAGTGAGTAGGCCGTGACGCAGATACCAGGCAAGAAGGCTGGGTACCGTGCCAGAAAGCCGGTCTTGGAGATATGCATGTAGGCCAACCTCTTGTTGTTTGCAGGGTCATAGAGAAAACCACCAATAGCAGGCCCCACCACTCCACCGGCACCCCAGGCTAGACTTACCAGAGCAAAACCTTTCGCCTCGTTGCTCTTATCGGTAATGTCAGACACTACCGTCTTGGCGATGAGAACGGTGCCACTAAAAAAACCCTGAACCAAACGTGCCACGCAGGCAACATAAATATTCGGGCTGAGGCCAAACACAAGCATCATCGCAGCACCGACAAAGAGACCGGTAACGAGGGGCTTCTTGCGACCGTACTTGTCAGATAAATGACCCCAGAACTTGCTACTTATCACCTGTCCAAGCATGAACATGCCCACCACTACGCCGGAGAGATACCCAGCCTGCTCCACGGACCAGTGTTGGAGGTGGGCCACGTAGAAACCAACAAATGGCAGCAGCATGAGGCCACAAAGACTCTCCGTGAGCAAAATGAGAGCCAAAATAATAATCTGGCCTAGCGGAAGCTTTGTCGGCTTTCTTACATGCCGCTGACGCTCCGTCGCGTGAAGAGGGCAAACAACGACACCATCGCCGTTGCAGTTTCCCTCTGTTATTGTTGCTGGCGTTTCATTGCTGTTGACAGCGCTAGAATTCTTGAATGGCGCTCTTGCTTTTGCAATGACCTGATCCCGCGAGTTACCTTGATTCATTTCACCCTGCCGCTCGTGATGGTCGTAGTAGGGGTCATTCCCATCATTATTGATGTCGTCATCGTCACTGTTGACGACCCACGCAAAGCCTCTGCTGTGGAACTCGTTATCGTCAACAATGTCGTCCAGGAATGCAAAGGGGGCGGAGTTCACCTCTCTGTCCCTCTCATTGGCGTCACGTTCGACTAAAGCATTACCAGTGCCCTTCCCAACATCGCTACTTCGCATCATATATATATATGTAGAAGTAACGTAATCAATACTGTTCAAATACAAATAAGAAAACAAAAGGCGTAATTTACTTTTATTGCTTTTCCCGCTCACTTCTTCTTTTTGTATATATATATGTATATATATATTCTCTCTCTCTCTCTCCCACGCTATCCTTCTTGCACTTTCCTCCTTGTTATTCCAGAATTTTTCCTAGATACAAAATCGCGTTTAAAGGGAAAAAAAAAGAAGGACTCACGACACTCTTTTAGCCAATCACAAGACAGAAGGCTGAACACTACACAGAAAAGGAAAAAATGCTTTCAAAGATCATTGAACGCCCAATGCAGAGAAATATTACCCACAGAGCTTTTATCAAAACACGCGCACACAACAACAACAACAACAACAACAAAAAGGAATGCCTGCCGTCTTTCACAAAGTTGCGCTTGTAAAGTATAAAAAAAAAAGAAAAAAAAAGAGGAGAAATGTCTAAAAAAAAAATGGAAGGGGAAGACGTGCTGCGCCACCTAGCAATATGTACTATGTGCAACACGACACTCACTACACCCTCTGTGAAGTGAAACGAAAAAAGAATACAATAGAGATGCTTTTAGGGATAAAACTGTGGTTTGGCGATGATAGAAAAAAAAAAAATTAAGCCTCACAACCCTCTGTATGTATGTTATTTAAATCTTTTTGTAAGAATATTGATTTTTTGCTGTCTGTAAGTAAACGTAAGAAAAATAAGCAAAAAAAAAAAAAACGAATGCTATTGAACACCAGATACGTATCGCGCGTTCACGGGTTGCTTTGCTTCATAAAAGATGTTTTTATGCAAGATAAAAATAGAGAGAAAGAGAGAGAGAAAGAGAAAAAAAAAAGATAAATGTGGTTTTCTTGCCTTAAACAATAAAAGGGCCGTACACTTCCCATTCGGCGAAACATATAATCAAAAGCGGTAAGGCACCAGGTGCACGGAAGACAAACAAACAAACAAAAGCAGCAGTAAACGCATGCGGCATTTCTAAATTTAACTTTATTGTGCTTTTGTAAGTTCTCGTCTTTGTATATATATATATATATATATGTGTGTGTGTGTATTTTTCAAAGAGCAAAAGAAAAAAAATTAAGATAACAAAAAAAAAAGTGCAAGTACAGCACGGGAGGACGTTTGACTCCTATATTCTCTCTAGGGCATGCATGGTTGCGTTCTAGAGCGTACGTCGTAGTATTTACAAGAGAGGCGTCATATAAAAAGAAAACAATTCACGAAGCTGCTTCATCGTCACCTGCTTTTTGGTCAATTCATTCGTCCTCGAAGATGCCGGGGAGCCCACGGAAGCCCTGCCGCTGCCATGCCGCTGCGAGCTGCCCCTTCGATCAGCGCTCGTAAGGCCGCTGCGTGTGCTCACAGCATCAGGGAAATCATCGTCGTCCGCTTCGTCGTCATCCATCCCAAGGTCATCCTCTAGCTCAGAATCCTCATCTCCAAGGAGGGTGCCTACGTAGTCAAGCAAGTTAATGTTCGCCATGGCGCAGTCCACGCGAAGTCGCATGGCTTCCGACGTGAGTGCAGGCACTGCCCGGGTCTCACCTAGCTGAATCTCAAAAAAGTATCGCAGAATAGCCAGCAGCGTGTCGGGTATGTAGGAGCCAGTGGTACCAATCAAGGCGTGGGTGGCAGCAGCCTTTTCATTGGGTGGTTGCTGCTGTAATGACTTGCCTGTTGCCGCCGCTGCCGCCGCTGCTGCTGATGCTACCGTCTGAGCATCCTCGCCAGATGCATACACCGAATCGATTGCGGTCATAAAATGCGTTGCATTGAGCTGCTGCTGCTGCTGCTGCTGTGGAGGAGGTGAAGAGAAGGCAGGAGCGGCGCCAAAAGGAAGAGATGCCGCTGGTGAAGCCGCCGAAGGAGTTTGCCGAGCTTTCAACTGGATGATGCCTCCGCAGGTCATCCACTCCATCAGCGCCAGCGAGGGAAGCGCATCCACGTTCAACGCACTGACTGGTACCGGCGAGGATGATGCTGCTCCTCCTCCCCCACTACCAGCGATGCTACCTGTCGCTGCTGCTGCTGCTGCTGTCGTCGTCGTCGTCACGGGTGTCCTAAGGCCGCCAGTAAACAGTGGCGACCACATACGAGCAAACACCGCAAAGAAGAAGAGCTGTTGACGAAACATCTCGTCGCTACCACGCCACTCCTGTGCGGAGCAGTTATACACAGCAGACCACGTGTCGGCCCTACAGAGCCCATCACGGAGCAGCTGCGCAACAGTGAACTGCATGAAGGCGACTGCAGCAGCGTAGTTGCCGCCGCCTGCGCACAGTACTGCCAGCGCGCTATCTTCCTGTGGCGAGATACAGCCCATCACAGGAGGGGCGCCATGCAGCTGGCGCGCAGCAGCAGCAACAGCAGCAGCTTGTTGTTGTGGTGGCGGCGGCACCTGCTGATTTGATTTCAAGTCACCCAAGGGGGTACTGCTCGCGCTGCCACCGCGCTGCTTCATCTCCTCAGCGGCACGCGCGTTCATGACGTAACTGGGAGTAAGCAGGCGTTCCTGAAACATACTAATCAAGTTCAGTGAGATCTGCACACACCAATGAAAAAGGAAAAGCTCATCGTTGCGATCAAAGGCACCGCCAATAGGAAACTCTGGGTAACTTCTTAGAGCTTTGCGCACACACCACACCCCAAGAATCGCCTCCTCAGCCCGCCCATTATCGTTGCGGTTGTTGCCGTTGGCGCCGGCGCCGGCGCCTCGCGGTGAACTTGACGTCGGTGCTGAGGATGGTGGCAAGTGCGTGTGGTGCGACATGGTCGAGGTCACCCATGGGTACGGCAAGGACGTCACCACGTGCTCATGTGCTGTGTAGTGTGTTGGGGTGGTATACGCGTGATCGAGCATGCTCATCCACACCTTGAGCAGCCGGGACTGGGTGAGTGGAGAGGCGGTGTTAGTCTCCAACAGAACAGACCGGTCGTTGCCTAATGCAATGGCATTTCCTGTGCTGAGATGCTGCTGCTGCTGCTGTGACGAGGCTGAAGATGCAGTTCCAGAATGAGCAGTAGCTGCGTTGTTGCGATCCAGTCCTTCCACCTCCACATAGACGCGGCCATTGGTTTGATCTCGACTGACAGGACTGTTGTGGAAGCTGTTGTGAATCGTGCTGCTCCTGCTGTAACGGCGAGGGTGCACTACGCCATCGCGGACGGCTCCGTCTCCTCTTGCGTGGGAGTTCTGAGCACCAGCGCCAGCGCTACTTCCCTGTGTCGAACTGACCACGGGGGTGGGTCGCGCAGAGAAGACAGGCGGCGCAGTTGAAGTCACATAGGGCTTATCGCCATCGCCGTTCACAGGCGCATGCCAATCGGCAACCTTTTTTAAATCCTGCCTGCTCTCCCCACGCAGTAGCAGTGTCTTGGCGCTGTCCATGGCACTAAAGCCGCTCAACACTACCGTCGCGAGCCACGCTTGGACAATTGGTGGCATCACGCCTCGCAGCTCCTCCACGTGCTGAGTTCGAAAGCCGAGAGAAGAGTCACACAAGAGCTGCGCCACTGCGTCTCCGCGGGCGATGTAGCTGGTCCACGTGGCAGCACCCAGCACATCGGAGAGAAGAGTGAGCATGGCATCCAACACCCACGCAGGGGAGGCGGCGCAGTTCGCAAGAAGTGGGGAGTCCACAAGTGCAGAGGACACCGTCTTTTCAATGTGTGAGGATGACAAGGAATGAGCGAACTTCTGCTTTGACTCATCAGACTTGGCACTTGCTTGCTGCTGCTGCGCTGGTTGCCGCTTCGTCGCTGATAGCGTAGACGTAGGAGAACGCTTGCCAGCTGCTGCTGATGGAGAAGCAGCAAAGAGGGCTCGGTGCCGCTTCGTAAAGTCCTCCGAGTCCAAAAATAAAAGGATAGTCTGCTGCTGCCGCAGTGCCGCCGTCAAGAAGGCCACCAGCAGGCGATGCATTGTGACATCGACGGACTCCATAATAAGCGCACTACCTAAAAGTAGCGAGGCGCACTCGGAGGCGCTGTGCTCAGCAACTGCCGCCTGCCTGCGCTGCGCCTCAGCCGCAGCCTGCGCCACCGAGATGGTCGGCGAGGACAAAGGCGACCCGGCATGCCGCGATCCGCCCAACAAATTCTTCTTCCCAGCAGCAGCAGCACCGTCAAGGTCTGACATAAGCGGCAGTGCGTCCATGCCTGCAATAGCGGCGATAAAATTGGCCAGCGAGGAGGCGAGCAGCTCATGAATAGCAGTGCAGCCATTGGCATACCGCAGGAAACTAAACTGCTCAGAGGAGAGCATGACACCTCCAGCTGACGAGGGCGTTGCGTTGCCCCGCACTGCGCCATTCTCACCGCCTGCAGCACCAGCGGTTTTCTGCCCGCGTGCGGTCGAGGCCTCTGTGCCGCTGCTCCTGCGAGCAAGAGAGAGAGGAGCGAGAGAAGAAGAAAAAGAAGGTGCGTATCCGCGGACAAACAAGTTCGATGACGCAGGAGACAGCAGCAGCTGCAAGAGCCACGCGTGCGACGATGGCGGCACGCGCTTCGCCACACTCAATAGGTCCTGCGACTGAAGATTGCTACGCCGCGCCACGTCTCCACACGCGCTCGGGTTGTACTTCTCCCCGCGAGAGTCATACATGAGAAGCGCACTTGTAATGAGTTGCTCCGTCATGGCACGACCGGAGTTCTCCATGCGCGTCGCAGTGAGGCTGGTGAAGTCAGACTCCAACTGTACCATGCTCGGCGTGAGACGGCGCAGCGTCAGTGTATCGCAGCCAGAAAAACCTGTGCGCGTAAGTGTCTGCAAGACTCGTACTGTTTGCACCATCACTCGTGCCGCCCGACGAATACGTGAGGGATCACCGCCGTCCGTACCCGTACCGTAGCTGAGCACGTGCGTCGCAAGCACCTCCGTTGCAAATCTCTCTATATTAGCGCGCACCCACAGTAACGCCGTGGAGTTAGGCGCTGTGAGAGAGTTCTCTGAAGAAAAAGCAGAGGAAGCTGCCCCTGCTCCTGGTCCCCCAGTCGATGAGGAAGAAAGCGGTGGAACAGGCGGGAACTGTGAAGACGAACGCGAAAAAACGGTAGAGTTGTGAATGGTGGCGCTCGCAGTAGCAGAGGCAACTGCTGGCGGAGCATCTGATGGAACAACGCCGGGTCCACCACCACTGAGGAGGCCTCCGTGTGCTGCTTGCAGCTTAAGGGCAGATTCTAGCGGTAGCCACAGCGTATGTTGTCGCCACAGCACATCCGTCATAGCACGCACAAGAAAGTCTGCTGCGATGAGGCTTGCCTGGGAGGGACCTACCCTTGCCTGTAACTTCCGCAGCTCTGCCTGCAGCCACGGAGAGTGCAGCTCCAAGAACATGCTGGAGCCCGTCTTGTGGCGTCCGAAGCGGAGCAGCAGCTGCACCAGCGGCACGTGCACACTCTCGCGATAAAGGGGGGTCATCGGAATCTGATGTAACTCACGTGCCACCGTGAGCACCAAAGCGCCTTCTAGATCTAGCAAGAGGGGAAGACATCCATGCTTAGAGGAAGCGTCAGACGCAATGCTGCGAAGCAGCTGAGCAGCCGCAATATGTTTGCGCTCTGCAAGCAGCTGAGCCGCCTCCTCGCGCAGTACATCCACGAACAGTTGAATCTCGCGACTGCGCTCCTCCGCAGCGGCGGCGGACTTGGCGATGCTTTGAGCTGCCCCGGCTCCGCGAAACGCAGAAGGCTGTCGTTGGTCACCACTCCCGCCATCCGCTCCGACACCCAGCCCCGACGCTGCCGCCACGGCTCTGTTGTTATCCTCGGCCGAGATTCCCACCATGTAGCGCCACTGATACACTGAAGCAACAGCAAGACTACGCGTGCTGGCGTGTGCACCACTCGTAAACGAGCCACCGCCACCGCCACCGCCACCGCCACCACCTACAGAAGCGGCGTGTTCGAGCCCACTGACGGCAGCAGCAGCAGGAGCACCGCTCATGCCTGTGCGACGAGAAGAAAGAAACGAGGATGAGGTAGCGCCAGGAGAGGTTTCAGCGGAGCTACGGTATGGACCCGAGTCCTCACTGTCCATCAGGTTGGCTCCACTTCCACCTGGGCAGTACACCGCACACCGCGTCACCAAACTGGGTCTCAGCCGTGTTGAGTCACTGTTTGCCCCCGCGCCACCCGCGCCAGCCGCTGTGCCTAGCAACATCATGCCTGCCGCACCACGACCACTCGCAGCTGCCGCTCGGCCGTTCACGTTGCCCATGTTTGAGTATGTAAACTTACTGATTGAAGAAATAGCTGTCTTAGTGCCTTGCACGTTGGTCTTGAGGGCCTCTACGAGCCTGCTGGCCTTATCCACGTCTCTAAATAAGAGCAGAAAGTCATTCGCGTGACGAAACACTGAAGCATGCAAACGCGACGTAGCGATTGCGTGATCATCGGACAGCTCGCGATCAATCTTAAAGAAGTTGGCATGGGCATTGCCGATAAGTTCAGGGAGCAGTGTGTGCTTGTCAAAGTGAAGGCCGGTCGTCGGGGCAGCAGCAGCAGCACCACCCGCCTGAAAGATATCCGCTGCGTATGGCGCGTACCGCGTCAAGATGGTGTTCTCTCGCGCGGAAAGAACGCAGTCAGTGGCATTGGACTTCTTCGCAGCCTTCCGCCGCATCTTCTCAGCAAGACGCGATGCATCGTTGGCGCCACCTCGACGCCCTCCTCCTCCTCCAGCCGCTGCTAAACGCTTGGCCCCAGCAGCAAGAGGAGCAGAAGAGCCTGCAGCACCAGGTGTAGATGGTTCCGCCCGGCCAACACCTAAGAAACCCCCAGCCTGCGGGGTGGGAGCATCTTCGTCGTCATCGTAATCAAAGTCCATGCCCGTAGCTGCGCCAGCAGCGGCGGTAGCAGCCTGCCCGTGCTGATGTCGAGCTGCTAGCCGTCGCTGTCTTCGTCGCTCAAGACGCTCAGCGCGTCCATGACCCTGTGGACGCTCCATTGAAGCTGAAGATGCTATTATTCACCAGCTAATACGAATGCGCTTTCCTCTCTCTCTCTTTCTCAGTGTGTCGTGATGTATATCTAATGTAAATACACAAACAATTCTTTCTGTGCCTGTGTGTGTGTGTGTGTGTGTGTGTGCGTATAAACTTTGTTTTCTTTTCTGTTGCTAATGATGTTGCTCTCTCTCTCTCCCCCGTCTTCTTTTTCTCCTAATCTATATTGAAGGATAAGAAAGAGAGATGGAAACCTTGACATTAACGAGAGTCATTTTTTTTTTTTTTTTAAAGAAGGAAAGGATAAGGCGACCATACGTGAGCATTTTAGATGATGCACTCAAGTGCAAAGAAAAAAAAAAAACAGGAAAGTTTGTTTGTAAGGCAAGCACCCTGAACTCTGACAATATATATGATATATTTGTGATTGTGTGTACACCGGACTCTTTTCCCTCTCTCTCTCTCTCTCGCCCTCTCGCAGCTTTTTCCTTTATATATAGGACCCCTTTTTCTCTTATTTTCATTACATAAACGCAATATTACTTTTGTATCCCGATTAGGATTACGACAGACCACAAACATCAAATAAAAAAAAGCACACTGATAGAGAGAGAGAGGTTGAGAAAGAGAAAGGAAAAAGGGGGGGAACAGAAAAGCAAGGGAGGGAGAAGAAAATAAACAAAGAAGACGATCGATAATACATAGCACGACGCCACAAGGAATAGATAGATAATAAAAAAAATGCAGAAAGTGAAAGAGACGGAAAAAATTCCTGAAAGAGAAAAAAAAAAAAAAAGAAATGATGGAGAAAAGTGAAAGGAATTCTCTCTCTCTCTCTCTCTCTCTCTACACACACACATTAGAAATGTCATCGTCCCCATTTTCATTTTGCTACTCAGCACACACACACACACACACATACATACATACATACAACTCATCGACGTCACATAACATGAATGAGGAAACAAAATATTTAAAAAATGTAGAAAGCCTCAAAGGCGTGTCACGCACTTACACATAGCAATCGTGACGCTTACACGTCACGTCTTCACTACTCCATGTCGACGTTGTTTGCCATTTCACTATGTATTGTCTTCGTCATTGTTCTCCTCCTCATCGTCACTCGTCTCGTTGTCCGAATGTGTACTGCTACTGCTACTGCTGCTACTGCTGCTTGGATTCTCAAATCTTTCTGGGTGCTCCTCGACCTGATCATTGCGAAACAAAATAAGGCAGTGCAGGTTCCTACCCTCTCGTTGTTTCTGCTGCTGTGATAACAATGGCTTCTTGCGCGCTCCAGCCACTAATGCAGGAGAAGCAGAAGCAGCAACAGCAAGCTCTAGCGTCATGCCTTCAGCTGCCGATAACTCACATGTGGGAGTGTACTCGCCTTCCTGCGGTGATGGGGCGGCAGTAGCAATATGAGGAGAAGGAGCATTGAGCTCTGCATTAGTCTCTACTGCGCCAGCAGCAGTCGCCGTCTCAGAAGAAATTGCAATGACTGACGGCGTCGTTGCGACATCGGGATCCGCGGTGGCAACGGCTGGGACAGCAGTGGCCATGGGCGTCAACGCACTCATTTCCGAAGAAGAGAGCGCCGCCGCCGCCGCCGCCCCTGCCTGCTCCTCTGCTGCAGGCACTACTACTACTAGTGGACTGAAGACTGCCACGGCTTCTACATTCGGTGAAGCTGAAGCAAGAAAGGAAGAAAGCACTACTACGTTGCCTTCTGAGTCTGCGTTGACAGCAGCAGCAGCAGCAGCAGGTATTGTTGCTGGGGATGCAGTATGATTGTCCTTGCCCTTCTGCCCCTTGGCCCTCCTGCTGCCTGGCTCCTTCACTTGAATGCCAAGCTCGGGGTGTCGAATATTGAAGTACTCCGGTGACTGGCACTCAATATCCTTCACAATGTCGCTCCACTTGCGGGCGTACATGGCCTCATGTTTGCCTCGGCTCACTTCGCCGATGAAAATCGTTGTGTCACAGTTCTCTTGTGCTACATAAGGCTGAAGAAAGTCTACCTGGGCATGTGGAATGTCCTGATACCCCACGAGGACCATGTAGTGGTTATAGCAATGATAAATAATGGCACAGTGGGGGTCCCGCAGCGCCGCCTTCACCGCTTCTAGCACTTGTGTTTTGCTTTCATAGAGGTGCGTCGTCTTGCCTGCACCGTGGGCCTTATACAGAACAGAGACGCGACCCTTGAAGCTAAAGTTGCGATTAAGTGCATGAAACCATCGCATAAGAGTGCTGTTGCCAGTAAAGGAGCCCCATGGGATCTCACCAAAGGGCACATCAAACCCAAGAAGCGTCATGATCTCTTCCTGGGAAATCGGAGGTCGATTGACGCCCACCTCACTCTCCCCAATACGACTATAGAGGTAGTTGTAGATGGACGTTAGCGAGGAGACCCCACAGCTACGCGGGTATTGCTTGCTAATGCACAACATGCGTGGCAGTCGAAGCACGAAGCGAGCTTCCAGGTCCGCACGCGTGGTCGTCAGGTTGGTGGGCACAAGTGCGTCTCGATCAGCAAGGCCATCTATACTAACAATATTTAGCGGACGTGGCGTGGCGCTGTTGGTCTCGCTCCCCAGCGTGACGCTGCTCCCAATTGTATAGCTGTTTGGGCTTCCATGAGTCTCCAGCACGCTGCGCCGCAGCCGCGCCTCCACCATCGCCTCTCGCTCCTTGTGCGTTGTCTTTCTCTTCACCTTGGGGCCTGTGAAGTCAACGCACCACGCTGTGGTCTGCTTGGCTGGTTGCGGAGGTGGCGCTTGCGGCTGTGGCGGTTGAAGAGAAGTATCAGAGTTCAGCGAGACGGCGCTGCCCTTGGTAGTGAAGTTCGGCACAGCGGTATCGTTGGCAGCAGCCAGAGATCCGATAGAATTCTCCATTGGCTATCAGCCTCTCTTTCTCTCTCCTTTTAAAAACGTATTCGTACTGTTTCTCCTCTTATATATATATAGGGGTAAGAGGATATTCAAAAACAGAAGGGCAATATCCGCCTGGGGATAAACAAACGGACACTGCAGTCAAAGTAAAAGAGAAAAAGAAAGAGGAACAACAGATAAAGAAAGAAATTCAATAGAACCTTTTTGAAAAAAAAGAAGGGAAAGAAAGAGAAAAAATATTCGTGTGTATGTGTGACTTGAATAATGAAAGTGATATAATCAATAATGATTATAATAATAGTAATTAATGTATCTTTACTTGTGCACTTTCTGTGGCGTTACCTGCACGTAAGATTAGCTAAAGTCCTATCTGTATGTATGTATATATATGTATATGTATGCATAAATATCGCCCTACTACATCAATACAAAGAAAAGCAGAGTATAGAACAAGGAAGAAGAGAAATGAAAAAAAAAAAAAAGAATCATCAATCCACCATTATTGTATGTTTTCCCTGTTAGATCGTGTGTTGTGTGTAGTATAATAAAATAAGTGCATATGCTTTGCAAACATGTACGCAGGTACACAAGGAAAACAGGAAAAAAAAAATGGCATGAAAATGGCACTGTTGATACAAATAAGATGTCTTTTTTTTTTCTTTTTTTTTTTTGATACGTATTGTAGCTAAGCAATACGATACTTTGTTGATAAGAGTGTAAACAGTTATAAAAATAATAATAGTAATAATGATATTGATAGTTCTTTTTTTTTTGGAAAAAAAAAAATAGAAGCAGTTGTTCGGCACAACGCGCGCGTCTGCGCATGCATCTAGTTATATGTAAGTATATAGTAAAGATACGACCCTGTCATCGTTGCTCATCCCTCCGTTTTTCTGTCAACACAGTTCACAAAGGATCGTCCCTCACCAGAACTACTAACAGGCAGTATCTTCTTCGTCTTTTTGATAAATCTCCGTGATGTTGGGCCTCAACAACAACGAAAAAAAAAAAAAACATCTTTCCCTCTCTCTCCTTCTGCGTCCTCTTTTCATTTCGTTCCATCACCTTTACTCTCCTCTTCTCCTTTCTTCTTCTTTTCCCCCATGCTATGTCGTCGCACAGTCGACCTGGTGAGCTGACCACGTTTCTCTACATCGTGAGGCCGCCAGAAAACAAAAAGGGGAAATGATATGAAAATGACATCAGAAAGTAATTAAAAAAAAAAAAGAGAGAGAGTGAGAGACAGACGCAGAGGGAGAATACTAAAGCGTCTTTCAGAAAAAAAAAAAAATACACAATGACAGCTCCTCACCCCTTTTTTGTCCTCTTTCCCTCTCCATTTCTTCATTGCGCTTTCTCTCTTTAATTAGAAGGGACAGTCAGTCGACTTCACATTCCTTGGTCTCTCCGCCTCAATGTCAGCAATCAGCTTCATATACTCATCATGCGGCATCGTCGCACGCCAGTACGCCTTGTGAATCGTCTGACGAAATAGTGCGTACTGGTGATCACAGAAGTAGAGCGCACGCAGCTTCCAAACGTCTGGAGTCCATATGAGACCCATGAGGGACAGACAGGTCCAGGGCACCCACCAGCGCTGCATCAGGGGTACCCACCCTGGGTGTTGCTTCTTAAACAGCCACGTGTTTGTCTTCTGACTGATCATCCTCTGCCTCGCATCCGCAGCAGCAAAAGACGAAGAGGAGGACCCGGCGGCGTTCTGCACGGCGCGAAGCCTCTCCGTGTCAAGGGCAGAGGTGCGCTCTACCTTGAGTCCGCGGCTCGTCTTGGCCGTCTGCGTGTGCAGGTACGTCCCGCCTGCCGCGGCGGCGGCTTGTGCGGAAGCAATATCAAGACCGTCCAATGCACTGTGCGGCTCCCTTGATGGTGCCGTAGAGGCTGACTGCTGCTGCGTCTTCTGCTCCTGCTTGAGTACCTCCTCAATCTCAATCGCCTCCTTGGCGTATCGGCCAAAATATGGTACCTTACTCCACCACTTGCGCGTGTACGCCTCCACGGCCTGTGCGTTAGCAATATCGTAGGCCAATATCTCCTGCTGGATGTCACTCACGAATGCCTCAGCCGCCTTGAGCTGCGCGGCTTCCTCGCTGCCTGGCGCAGGGCCGTCCTTGGGAAGTCCTAGAATGTAGTTGCGCGTCATGTCGTTGGCCACTTGCTGGCTGCTGCCACTAATCGAAGTGCTCCCGCTCATGATTTCCTTTTATGAACGAAACAAAAATTGTATCCTTAAAAAAATAAAAAAATTATAGTACTAATGTTTTTCTTTATTATGACGATCTTATGAAGCCACTCGCAAGTCCCCTCGCGGCTGTGTATTTTTGTGAAGAAGACTGTGTGTGTGTGTGTGTGTGTGTGTGTGTGTCCTCTCCCTCCCGTATCGGATCCTATGAGGCCCGCCGATATGTATGAGAACCTCAACGAACTCCGTTTAAAAAAAAAAAAAAGAAGAAGAAGAAAGTAAAAGAAAAAAAAAGGAGAGAGACGATGAAAAACAAAGATAGATGTTCATGTGGGTAAAA
>JASANZ010002225.1:0-80524 GCA_030849805.1 Sergeia podlipaevii
GGGGGGAGGGGAGGGGGGACGAGAAGGGAAAGGGTCAGAGCCAGGATAGTATAATGAAGGAAGTTTAGGGATGTTACCGATGCAAGACGCGTTTTTTTAAAATAGGAAAAAATGTACTGTTATTATTGGATATCTATACCTTATATAGGTGGATGAAGTAATACTATGTAAGGGAAAACTGTTGAGGAGTGACAGTATCATATTCATTTTTTTTTTCTTTCTTTCTGTCTTTTTCTCCGATCCTCATTACTCCGATTTTCTTTTTATTTGAGGACATTGAAAGTTGATATTAAATTATGTAAACGAACGTTTATTTATTATCTATGGTTGTACGAAATGTATTGCGTGCATATACACGTGTATATTTATCTATATGTGTTCGTGCGAGCGTGCGTGTGTATATGAGTTTGTACATAGTATTTGAATCTGTATACAGATATAGAGGTTTATTCATTCACTCGACACAAAAAAAAATTGCCCGACATCATAAGTGACATTCACATGTTTTAACGAAAATTAAATTACTATTATTATTATTATTTTTTGTCATGCCGTCGTTCTGCAGTCTCTGTGTTGAGATAAGAACGTTTATGATGATGCACAAGATGCATCTTTTTCTTCCTTTGATGTTAAACTTTGTTTTGTGTTTCTGTATGTTTGTGTGTGCGGTAACGACTATATACATATATATGTATTCAGTGTTCTGCTTATCTCCCCTCTCTCTCTCTCCCAGTGCTGAAGTTATTCTTTTTTTTTTCTTTTTTCTTATCTTTGTGGTTGAACGAGCGTATTTTTCTTTAGTGCGTGTGTGACCCCCCCCCCCCCCTCTCACACCACATCACACTATAGCTGTTCACTTCCAAGAAAAAAATATATATTTGATTCCGCTGCTGGCGCTGGTAGAGAAAAAAAAAAATGGACATTTTGCAAACTGTCGAGAATTTTTTTTTTGTGAGGAATTTTAGTATTGTGTTGCGCTTCTCTTTCTGTGTGGTACATGTAGCGCAATTGTATTTTGAGTCTGCTTAAAAATATTTTTCGTTGTTAACATTTACTGTTTGATTCTTGCTATGCTTTAACGTGCACTTCGTACAGTGACACAAGGAAAAGAAAAATATATAGAGGAACATTCAGACATCCCAGCATTTGACCGCGGCGTACATGGCCTTATTCAACCTATTTTAATCAATGAGTGAGCCAAGACGAGGATCATAATTTTCTTTTTTTTCTTTATTGTTGTTTATATTTTTTAAAAAATTTTCTGTGGAGTTTGCATTTTCTGTCTGTTTGTGTGTTGTGTGTTGTCTGTTTGGACATGGAGAGTTGATGGGTACTATCCATTATTATTATTATTATTATTATTATTTAAGAATATTGAAAGCTGTTGGGATTTTGTTTCCGTACCCGTTATTACTAAAAAGGATCAAAGCACAATAATATTGCGTAGTGTTTTTGTTTGCCATGTTTATGCAACTAAAAAAATAAATAAATAAACAACAACCGGATAACAACAACAATATTTTTATCCTCTTTCTATGGCGCGTGGTAGCAGGGTATGGGGTACATGACGTCTAGCAGGATACAGGATGTCATTACTCGACTAGGAGTGTGCATCGCGCATGTGCTGAAATGCATATTTGCAGCGCGTTTCTCCTTCTCGTTTTTTTTTTCTTTCTCTTTTAACTTTTGTGATTATTCTTTTTGTTTCTACTTGACAGGGTTCCATTCATTCGTTCCATTTTTTTTACTCTTTTTTTTTGGTCACATATATTCATATTTTTTTTCTGCTAGTGGTGATATCGAATAGGCAGGGCAACTCCCTTGTTTGCGAATTGTTGTGAATTGAGATTCATCTTCATCAGGCACTGCATCGTACCCGCACGCTTGTGTTTCTCTATTTTGCCTTTACTTTATACTATTACTTTAGACGTAACATTTTTTTTTGTTTGTAGACATTTTTTCTTTTTTGGTGTGCACCAGGAGGAGCAATAGATCATTGTACGTGCTTACTACCCCTCTTCTTTGTCTTTTTGACCTGCCGCCCGTTCTCACGTGTGCTATCATTTCATTATTATTATTACTATAACTGTTATTGTTATTATTGCACAAAGGTGTGACTTTTTTTTTGCTTTGTTTACGATGCATCGCACGACAGGGACGCCTAGTCGAGCAGCAGTTCCGGGCACCCCGTCAAGAGTCGTGGCAACAACCCCAAAGCATAGTAGCACATCACTGAACGTCAAGGGTTCAACTCCTGTCACTAAGAAGAAGTCCTCCGCGTCCTCACTGTCGAAGGCACCTGCACCTCCTGCGCCACTCTCTACCGCCCACGTATCCGTGGCTACTCCCCCTGCTTCTGGAAGGACAACACGGAAACTATCGAAGCCATCGTCTGCAACGGCCACTGCCTACAACACGGAGGGTCCAAAGCTACGGCACGCCGCAACGCTTGGCTTCTCGTCGACTACCCGACTACATCGTCCGGTGCTGTCCTCTGACAAGGCGCCTGCATCTCACGAAATAAGAGGGAACGCGCGTGTAGTGGCGTCCCAATGTGTCACTCCCGTCAGGCCCGCACTGGCTGCACACTCTGTGGTGCCTATGCCAGCAGGCTCTCAGACGAACAACACTTCGCTCTCTGGTACTGCGATAGCAAGCGGGGAAAAACTAGAACCCAACCGCTACCGAGTGAGTTATGTGTTCCAGGGCACTTACGCATGTGTGGAGCCAGTTTCCGTCACCGCATCTCTTTGGGCAGCGAACAGTGAAACGGGCTTCTTAGATGTCTACAACGCGGTCACTGGCCAGCTGGCCACCTCGCTGCCTTCACCAGGGTACCGTATTGGTGCGTCCGCAGCCACTGAGGAGGACCTTGCTCGTAGTCATACACATCAACGCGCGTTGGGGCTCACTCCACGCGGCGGTGCGAGCGTTACGAGTGCGTCGGCGTCGATGATCAATCCTTCAACATTCCAATCTGCGTACGGCGCTACCAGCATCTCAGCGTCCAATGCCATTGGTAGTGCTCCCGTGGTAGCACGACCGATCGCCATGAAATCCACCGCGACACACATGTGGGTTGGCTTTGACAACGGTGCTGTGCGCGTCTATGATGTACTGGTGCTGCGTTTTGTGACGGAAGGCAAGCTGCACGACGCTCCTGTCGTTGACTTTGCAATGTTAAAAGACGGCACGGTCGTGTCGGCGTCCAGCGATGGTGGCCTTATTCAGTGGGACGCGGAGGAAAAGAAATTTGAGGCCATTCGTCACCTTTTTGTTTCTGATGCGGTTGCTACACGCAGAACACATTTGCTACCCGGCACCAAGCGTGTGAGTGCGTCTCCCATCACGTGCATCACCGCATCGAGAAGGGTCCCTACAATTGTGTACGTTGGTTTTGTGTCAGGTATTGTGGCGGTATTTGACGTTGCAGACAGCGGCACAACTTATGAAATTCTCAAGGCACACACTCAGCGTGTCAACGACATTGCCGTTGTGCCAGGAGATCTTGTTTTCACCGCATCGCAGGACTGCACCGTAAAAATTTGGTCCTTCGCGGCGGCAGTAGCGTCTTCGACTGCAGCACCGCCTGTATCCACATCTTCAGCGCAGCCAGCCGCTGCCACTGGTGCTGCATTGGTGAATGGCACTACGCATAGACTTGTGAAGAAGCTTTCAGTGGAGCCTGGCGTTCGTTCCTTTGTAACTGATGAACTCACGCACAGTATATGGTCTGCGTATAGCGACGGCCTTCTGGAACGCTGGAGTGCCAACCCCGATGATGACTTTGGAGTGGAGGAGGTGATTCGTGATGGAATGAAAATTGCTGCCTCCGCATACGCTCCCGAATGTAGTGCGTCTCTCACACCTTTTAACCTTCGCGCTAACGTGGTTTGCGAGGCGGGTACCTCACAGGCTGCCATTCTCCCACACGACCTTGCTCGTCTGCACGCGTTGAGTGCCGTGGAGACACTACAAGTGCTTGCCTTGTCCAGTAACGGTGTGAACCGCGTGTGGTACGGCCACCGCAACACCACAGAGGAAAACCTGACGCGCGCCATCGCCACACTGAACGCGGTGATTCATAAGGATACCGAGGACACCGCAGTGTGGGTGGAACGACTCAACGTGTTACGCCAGAAAGAGCTTGAGCGCAAAGGCAAGTATGTCATCATTTTGGAGCAGCTAGTGGAGCAGCGGGTGCTGCGATCGTACTTTGAGGCCTGGCGTAGAGTCCTGGTCTCTCGTGCTGGCGCACGTGGCACTGCATACGCGGCGCAGAATCTTGAGGAGCGCTCAAGCTTTGCGCTACGCCGGCGCTTCTTCACAAAGTGGGCTAAGTTTTATGATGCCCAACAGCGCCACTTTAGACGTCACCTACTTGCCAAGACTCTGGCTGACGCGACGCGTCGCTCTGCTGCCGTGACTGTGTTTCATCGCTGGCAAGCTGGGGTGGTGCGTCGGCGCTTGAAGCACGGCCTCACCACTAGCGTGACCGTCATGGCACGCATGAGCGCGGTGATGTTGATAGCACGCTACTGGTCAACGTGGATGCGCTTCAAACGACATGTACAGGCTGGAAAGAAGGGAGGAGGGAGGCTCTCAAACGATGGAGCAGGTGCGCACGTAGGGAAGGTTTCGAGAGCAGGAACAGCTGTGTCATCGGAACAACTGGAGCTAATCGCTAATAAAGTGCAACGACAGGTGCTTCACCGAGCGCTGCGTACGTGGATGGACGCACACGCTCAGTCCTTCCCTCAATCGCCAACGTCTGCTGCGGCAGCGATCGTCCTGCGTGAAGCAGCAGCAGCGTCTTTAGGTAACAATTCAGTTTCATTCAAGTCTACGCTTGCCTGCTCGCCCCTCTGGAAATTTGCCGAGGTCTTTGCTCGTCATCAGCAGTTACGCGCCATGCGACACTGGATGCACATGTGGAAGATGTCAGTGCGGCGTAAAGCCAAGATGACGCACCTCATGTGCCTTGCGCAGCTACGCGCAGAGTGCGTGATGCAGGAGATGCTGCAGAGTTTTTATCTGCGATGGACGTTGTTGGCGCAGTCTCGGCAACTCGACCGGCACGCGCGGGAAATTGCCACCGTGGAAGCTCAGCTGCACGCCGCGGAGGCCGAACACGGTGATATCTTCGAGAAGTTGCAGCTACAGAAGCGTATTGATCAGCTCATTCAGCAACAGGAAGGTGAAGAATGGGCTCTTGCGCAGGAGAAGGAAAGACTCACACAGCTAACGCAGAATCGTGATACACTACTGAGTAAATCTACTGATCAAAAGGAGGTACTAGGGCAAGAGGGAACATTAAGGACACAGGCAGGCGTGGTGCCATCGGGGGTTGCATCCAGGCACGCACCCATGTCGTCCAACAAGGAGTGGTACTGCAGCGTGATTGACCAGCAGCGACTCTACCCAGCGGTGTTGACGCAGATGCCGCTACCAGAGGCAGTGCGACATGTCATGGCGCAGCTCAAGGGTAACGTGGTGAACACCTACACGGACATGGCGTTGTTTCGTCACGTGAAGGACCGCACGCGTGGTGCTGGTGGTGTTACTGCCATCTTCTTAGAGTCCTTCAATGAGGTAAAGCGCCTCATCGTTGTGGCAACAGTAAAGGGGCGTGTGAAGGCGGGGGGTATGGCTTCGCGCTGGCCCCTTACGATGGAGGCGTTGGATAGTATCCCGCCTCACAACTGCGCAAAGGTGCTGAGTGCGATCAAGATGATGGTGGTGTCGTTTGACTTACTGAGCCCAGAAGACGCAGTGTCAGTTGTCTCGACCTGCGAGGAAGTCGTGGCCAACGCGGACTGGGTGTACCTTATCGCTCGGGCGTGCTACATGCGCCGTAAGCCCGTGCTCCCCGTCAACAACCGCCAGCAAGCTCGGTAAAGGTGTTACTACACGTGGTAAATATCAGAGGAATGATTAGATGGAAAAGGAAAGCATGAAGAGGTGAATGAACGGATACATGAAGAAAGAACGAAAGAACGATATATATATATATAGAATTGTGCATGAGTTTAATGTTGGGTAGGTAGAGGGAATACAGATCTTGAAATGGCGACAACGTACACACACACACACAAAAGAAGTATATACATATATATATATATGAAATGCAACACGGAGAAGTGTAAAAATATGTGTGGTGTGATTCGCAAGAAGAAAAAAAAAAGATTAGGTGCCATGATAGAGATGCTTTTTTTGTTGTTTGTTTGTTTGGCGTGAGATGTAAGGCACCTGTATGCGTTTTCCAGGATGTTGAGTATGAATTTCCTGCTTGTGCTGTCTCTGCTGATTTGCATGTGACATCGTTGATTGCCATATATATATATTTTTGTACTTGAATATTATTTTGTGGTGCTAACATTATGGTTTTTTTTTGCTGTTGTGCATTTACTTTATTTCTATATAAAAAAACATTACTATACCATAAATGTAAACTTCCTCTCACTTTGCCTTTTCTTGTGAGTTGACAAACAATCACTGAGTGACAGCGTGAAACGTGACTCCTCTCTCTTTGTGATCTGGATTCTATATCTTTAAAAAATAATGTATTCTTTTTTTTTGTATCAAAACGATTGCTTTTTTATCATTATATTTTAATTTTCCATTTGTAAAGATTTCTAGCTGTCGGCCCACCTCTCTTCTTCTTTGTCTCGATTAAAGTGTAAGGAGACAGGGGCGTACTCAAGTTGGGAAGGGAACATAGGGACTATAGCACATGTTTTCTTTCTTCCTCCTAATTTCTTCCTTTGTATGAGTTAGCATTTTTAAAAATTTGTAGCGTTGTTCCTGAAATCATCGGCTTTAGCACGTGTTTGTTTCTTCCTTTTTTCGTTATTCTCACTATTATTATTATTTATTTTTATTGAGCAATAGATTTTAATTTTGTTGACGCTATCGTACGCTCGTATAGGGGTGGCAAAACACAACCTTCGTTGCAACGTGACTCACATTCGATTTCAATCTTGGCATCAGAAAAGAAAAGCTAGTTGTTTTAAAGAGAGATTGTTGTGCTTGGGCGTGTAGTATGATACTCTCCTCGGTACAAATAGCTGTGTTGCTTCCAGCGACAGTGTTTCTAGGCTGCTATTTTCTATTCGGACAGAACGATCCCATCATACTATTTTTGTTCTTCGCATGCGCCTGCTCGTTCACTGCGCTTGCTCTTCATATGCGATCTAACTATTTGGCAAACATATACGTTCGCGAGAGACGCCAACGATCACGCTACACGACATCGTGTATGAGTTCCGCTGGTGGTGGCGGTTCTCACCGAGGAATGAGCAGAGATAGCCAAGAAGACGCTGCGGTGAATGACAATGAGGAAAGACGACCACCCCGCACTGTTGCTCGCGTTGCCCCAGTATACCCCGCTGCTTTGTCTCTCTTGTATGTTGCTGCGGCTGGTGTGAGCACTATCACAGCAGCAGTGATTGGTATATCACAAATATATGGAGAGGTGACGAGGTGAACGCATTTAATTCCTTTTTTTTTTTTTTAAGAAAGAGGTATAAAAATAAGGAAAAATATTTGACAAGGAAAGATGAATTAGTTTCGATTTTTTTTTTTTGTTGATTAGACTAGCAGTACCCAAAGTTCGTATCGTATATATCTTCATTATGTGCGTCACATGGACGTCATAAAGTTAGCTATATGGACATATTCCTTTCTTTTTTTTTTCTTTTTTTTTTTGTCATATATCTCTATGACTCACTGTTATTCTGTATGCGTTTCTATGTGTTACTAGTTTTTTTTTTCTTTTTGGAGCGTCGAAGAAAGCATTAATGGACTGTATCGTGTTATGTTCTTCTACATTGAAGGTAACAGTGAATGGTTATCCTTCATTGCATGTATTTTGGGGTATACTTACAACAAATATGCCATCGCAGGATCCTTGTACGCGCATATCTGCGCTTGTACTCACTTGTTCTTACATGTGTATATAATACGTTATATGATTGCCTATCTAACGCTGTATCTTCTCATCTAACTATTATTATTATTATTACTATACTTAAAAAAAAAAAATCAGTGTCAACGTTCGCATGATAACTATAAATGGTATATAGGCAGATCGTTATTGCTACAATAATATTTATTGAAGAGACATAATACAGATACACACACAAACAAACAAGCGTATACACACACAGAATCATGTGTGTGCCCGTGGAGGTATATATGCGGGTTTCAATTCAAAAAAAAAAATACTATGTGTATTTTCAATATTTTTATGATTACTTCGAGCAAAAAAAAAAAATCTCCACGCCGTTGCGCATTTCTGATGAATATGAAATTTCCTAAATCAGTTTTTTTTTTCTTTTTACCTATGCACTTTTTCATTATTATTTGTAAAATGCCTCTTTAAAGATAAAAGTGAACTGCTTGAGATGCCACGTGTGCGCGCCTCGTGGGTGGCTCGTAATGCAGGCCGCGAGCTGGATGCCTATCTCCGTCAACGGGCGTGGCACTGGGCATGCACAGAGAACTTTGCGCTTTCTACGGACTATCTTATTCGTCTTTTGAACCGTCATCCACGTGACCCGTTGGGACTTGTACTAGGGGAAGCTGTTGGAGCCCGAGCAGGGCAAAGCGAGTTTGCTACCAAGTGCGCGGAGGCAACGCAGCGCTTGTGTTTTATCAAAGGCTGTGAGAACCCTCCGTTAGATCTGATTGATGCTGCCGCGCTTAAGGGGCTGCGTGTTGCCACCTCTTCTGCTGCTAGAGTCAGTGCTGGTCCTAGTGCGGCGGATGTGGCTCAGTTGCTGGAGGGTCTAGCCTCTTCTCATGCCGTTGCAGGTGACGAACCTGTCACTGCGGACGCAGAAGGCGACGATGAAACGCTCCTTGTGCGCGACAGTGAGCCGCTTGATGAAACGAGCGCACGCGTTGTGCGTAGTTGTCGTAGCTGTTCTCCAGCGGCACCTCTTGTAGAGTTACTAGAGCCGCGAGACACTACGTACGGCCGCGGCCTTTATGCAACGCGGCGTATCGCCACTCGCACTGGCATTCTTGCTGATAGCCCATATCTTGTTCAGCGTTACGATGAATCGCACTGCGCGCAGTGCCTGAAGCCGATTGCACCTTTGGACGGAGAGGGTGGTAGCAGTAGCAGTGGCAGCCATGCAACGGTTCGGTGTCCCTCATGCGCAGACGAGTCTTACTGCTCTCGAGCGTGCCAGGAAATCGCATGGAAGGAGTATCATGCGTGCTGCTGCCGAGCTGTGAATCCAGAGTTTGCTGTCTTGGAAGATGCGATGAAGGAGACTCTATATGGAGCCTCTAGCAAGGATAGTAGTAGTGGCTGCAGCAGTGACCCTGGCTCTGAGGCCCGTGCGGCGCTCTCGTGCTTGGCCGTGTCAAAGGTATGTGCCATGGCGACCATGCAGCAGTGCCATCCACTTTCACTGCCTGGTGTTCGAGGCCTACGCGGGAGTGCAGATTACCAACGGCGCACTGCTCTCGCTGAAATTGGTGCCTTGGCTATTGCACTCAGTTCAGCTCTCAGACAGCCGCAGCTTTTCATGGAGGAAGTGCTCTCCCTCTTCGCGCTGCTGCAGACCAACGAGTTCATTGCGGAAGGCGGTGTGGCTCTCTATCCTACGCTGAGTTTATTGAATCACAGTTGCGAGCCCAACTGCGCTGTAGTGAAGGACCGTGCGGCACCACGGCGCGTCCTGGTGGCTCTCAAGGACATCCGCGATGGCGAGCAGTTGCTTATTGACTATAACAGCAGTCTTACAACGAAACTGTCGTACGAGCAACGCAAAGCGCTTTGCGCTCAAAGACATTTTGAGTGTTTCTGTCCTGCATGCGTACGCCGCAAGTAGCAGGAGCGGGAAGGTCATGCATTTTTGAATTTCAAAGGACAGGAGAAGGAGAGGACTTTTATTTTTCCTCTATCACAGTACTAATGTTATATACGCAGGCAAAGGATCACTTTTTTTTTTTTTTTTTTGAATAAAAAATAGTATTCAACTCGGTTTGGATAACGTGAAGTGTATATGATATTTAATCGTATAAAAAAAATTTTCATTTTATACTGCGCGTACCTGACTCATATTGTTTCTCTTTCATCAATGTTTTTTTTTTTTTGCTTGTACATTCATACTAACAAATAGTAGTACAACTGTCAGATATATATATATTGGATAGGTTCATTAGAGCCGATGCTCCGGACCTCATGGGTACATCGCTGTACTTTCCCTGCCGCCACGGAAACACGCACACTTTCGCAATGGCTGTCCGCTATCGCGATCAATGCCACCGCTCTCCCAGACCTTTCCGTGAGCAGTGAGGCGTCGTGTAAAGGCAATCCATCTAGCAGCACTAGTGGTACTGCGGCACATGTGTGGAGTGAAATTGCGCAAGTCGCCCCACACGCCTTCGCTCTGAAAGAGACCGATACTCTCTTCTCTATTGTGCAGTGTCTTCTACTGAAGAAAATTTATCCACCCTCACTCGACTCGTGGCCTGCCTTGACTGAGCAGCTACTCTTTTTTTCTGATGTGGAGGCCACTAGCGTGCTTCGCTATCCAGGCATACCAGATGCTACGTATCGCTATCTTGCGGGTGCAAGCACTCTCGCGCTTTCTTCTTCTTTACCGTCGTCACCATCTTACTCTTCATCCTCTACTACTTTTAGCAAGAGGCTGACATGTGCACCTCAACCACTATTTGATGACGTTTCTAGTGCGTTGGGGCTCTCCGCTGCTTCCATGATGATGCAACGCTCTGTTCCACTCGCACATCGGCGATCAGAGGGTCAAATCGGTCGTAGTAGTGAGAGGGGTACAGTGCAGAGCGTGTCACCATTGTATGTAGCGGCTTCACGCGAAACTCTTGTGCTTGCCGATGGTGTTGTGCCTGTTAGCGCAAGGCTACCTTGCGCTGATGGCGGAAGCGTTGCATGTCTTATCGACAGTTTTATTGGCCACTATGTACATGTAGTGCACGACGACGCTACTGTGGTGCCGTCTCTTGATGGGCGTCGTGCTGTTCTGGAGGACATGAATGCTGCCTTGTTGAGTGTATTAGCGAGGAACGAGGCAACGCTTCACGTAGACGCAGTGGGAGATGCCATACCGCAGTACATGCACATTCTGTTTTCGTTTGACATGGAGAGTAGCTCGCGCGATGTAGCGGGATCGCAATCCACCGCACAACCAAAAAATACTCTACTTTACGCCTTTACCCGTGATGTGTGCGAACGGCTTTCTCACAACGTACTTGGTGCTCGTTTGTGCCTTCTCTATCTTTCCACTTATTATGCTGGAGTGAAGCACGAGGGCAGCAGAAGTGGTGGTGGCAATGAAAATCTTTCTTTTGATCCATCGGCGCAGCGCTTGTACCTGCATATGCTGCGTATCGCATGCAAAGCAGTAAGGATGTATTATACTGCTGACCACTTGGCCATCGTCACCTCTCCCGCCGTATCTCTGGCTGCTCCCCCACCGACTGCGTTGTCGATCAAGGAGGGTCTGGCTCCGCTACTTCGAAGCATTTACGACGCCCTTGACCTTACATTTCAGAACAATGCGAACAACGGCAATGCTCTGCATTTCGTCGATGGCACTGAGCGGACGCTACGCTTAGATGTATCGACAGCACTCATGCGTGCGTTGCGGATGGAAGCCAACACACCTGATGCGTTCCTACGAGACGCGATGGCTCTTGTTGACCGTTGTGACGCTTCTATGGCAATTGAGGGCGAACTGATTGCTGGCAAGGTGCGCCTACTAGAGTACTTTGACCTTGATGAGGAGGCGAGAGACGCCATTTATGGCGATGTGGTGACCTCGCTGCGGAACTTGGTAACACTTCGGCCTCGTGTGACCGAGGACAACAAGAAGATTGCTCAAAGCGAGTGGGATGATGCAGCGGATGTCGAAGAGGCAGGTCAGACAACAGCAGATTCAGTGCCGTCTTCTGCATTTACCTACCAAACCTCCACAGAAGATGAGATCGACGCGAGTGGGCCTGCCAAGATGAATAAGGCGACGCGAGCAATTATGCAGGCTGCGCATGAGGACGTTATCAAGGCGTTGTGTTCCTCGTACAACGAGGAACGTATCAACGAGGCTTATGGCATTGTCGTTGCGCATAAGTATCACGGATTGAAAGTAACTAAGGAAGTCATTCGACCACTCATGGAAGTCCTGAGCCGTCGCGGAGACTGTCGCGTGTTTAATTTAGTAGACCTCTGCGTGCTGTATAGCAATAGCGAGGTGGATATGGACACTATCGGCTATCTTTTCCGGGCCTGTGCGGTGGCTGGAGATTACTATCGCGCCTGCACACTGCTGCAGCTGATCAAGGAGGTAGTGCCAGGTTTCTTGGTGAAGGCGACGGATAGCATTAGGGAGTCCCTGCGTGAGCTCAAGGTGCTAGAGCCAGAGCCGTTCCATCTTTTTGTTTCAGATGAAATGAAGCTGGTGAAGTCTGCGCTGGGCGAGGCGGGTGCCACACTGCGCGATTTGCCTTGCTCCACTAACAAGCAGGAGTGATCTCTTTTATTTTTTTTAAAGAGAAAAGAGTATAGTTTGTTTTGGTATTTGAGTTCTCATGCGGGGGGAAGGGGTTGTTTTGGAGATAACGCAGTTGGACATCCATTTATGTTTGGTATCTTGTTTCTTATTATTATTTAGCTGTTCACAAATATATATACATTCTACAAATATTTTTATCAAAAGCCTTCCTTATGGAGTTTGTGAATGAGCGATTGTATATTCTTTTCGTTTTTCTCCTGCATTTTCACAGTTATAGGTGCACTTACCCAAGACAACTATATATAATCATCCTTAGCCTGCTTGTGTATTCTTACCACCTTCCAAAGCATACAAACATATATATATATTTATTGTTAGTAAAGCTATTTTCTTGTTATATATATACATCAAGCGGAGATGATGAACGATCCCAATGGCATGCGTTGGTCCAACTCTGAAAAGAACTACGGCAAGGCGCTTTTGAAGAAGTCTGGCTGGACCGAGGGCAGCGGTATTGGTAAGGACGGCGAGGGCACCGCCTCACATGTCAAGGTGGTGCGCAAGGATGACACCATGGGACTCGGCTATAAGGCTGGCGTTCAGGAAGCATGGAGCGCGCAGTCCGTCGGCTTTGCGGACGTTCTCGAGCGCATTAAGAGCTCCAACGCCTCTCCTATTATTGACTCTGACGATGATGTGGGTGATGATAGCAGCAGCCACGTCACCGGGTCCCCTACTTCGCCCAACGCAACGCACAAGATTAGCGAGAGCCGTCACTTCAAGATGTATGCAAAGCGCAACGCGCTCAAGACGGAGCTGGTGCGTTTGCAGGATGGAGAGAAGCGTGAGGAGATCCTCGGCAGCGCTGCGTCTAGCAAGCGGACTCGCGATGACGTGCATGTAGATGCGAAACCTAAGCGTCGAAGGAAGGGGGAGGAGGAGGACAGCGATGACGAGGATGCCAGTACTACTGCGTGCACATTGGTGTCCCCTCTGCTGACGCGCCTGATGGTACGCTGCCCCAAGGACGAGCCAAAGCCCACGACGAAGTCTGACGGTACTGTGGAGCGTGTGGTAATTGCAAAGCCGCATCCTCGTCCGGCAAAGTGCACCGATAGCCCCTTTCTTGCTCAAGAGTAGGTCATGCGGTTGTTACCGTTTGTAGTGAAGGGGTGAAGGATGCAAAGGGATGGTGGTGGGTGGCGTTGTGGGTTTTTTTTTTTTTTTTTTTGTAAAGCTTAATCGACATAAGAAATAGAAATTTAATATATAATCTAAAGATGGGGCTGTGTTGTCTGAGAGAAGGTGTGATTGTTGATCAATGCATTATGTGTATCCTCAGTTTTTTTTTATATCTTTGATATATACATAATGCGTTAATTGTATATATTTTAAAAAGCAAGAGTGTAGAATGTAATAAATGCGCATTGGGTGCATTCCGTAGGAGTTCAATAGGAAAACGCGCTGGAGTCTTTCCGTATTTTTTTCCCCCACTTTTGCAGCGTCGCTATCTTCCTATATTGTGCCCTTCTTTTCTTTTCTCCCTTGTTCCACAAGCACTCGTTTTTTTGTTTCACAGGCTGATTGATAAAGTTGCGGAACCCATCAGCCTTGGAAACAGTCGCGTTTAGTCAGGACTCATACAAGCGAGTGGGTTCATTATTTGTCATTATTGAGCAAGGACGTCAGCGTGACTAGAGCCATAGATTCAACAACAAACGAAAAAATAAAATAGTAAAAAAAATAGCGTCTCTTTGGGTGGGAGACAGAGACACAGAGGCGCAAAGACATAGAAAAAGGAATACCATAAGAAACTTTACATAGACTTAATAAAGCTGTGGATCAACAGACAGGACAGATTTGGTAAGTCAATGACCGAGCGAGTTCGTGTCGCGGTACGCATTCGGCCCTTTCTCCCAACGGATCCGGATGATGCTGACCTTAGCACTATCGTTCTTGACTCCACGCACGTCGCGGTCGGTGAGCATCGCGTCTTCACCGTAGACGAAGTTTTTAAAATGGAAGATGACAATGAATACATCTTCCACTCGCTTGTGAGGCCGCTCCTCGCGGAGTTCACTCGCGGCTACAACGCTACAATATTGAGTTATGGGCAAACAGGGACCGGGAAGACTTTTACCACCGCTGGGATAGGACCACTTGTGATTAATGAGATCGTTCAAGGAGCCCTTGGTGGCAGCACTCGTCAACTGTCTGTGCAGTGTGTTGAGGTGTATGGGGATACCCTGCGTGATCTTCTCGCAGAAGATCCGGTTGCTAGCACCAAGACTCTGCAGCTGCGTGATGGCACAGGAGAAGCAGCGGGTCACACGGACGCTGGGGGCAAGACTTCAAACAGTGGTGCGTACGTTATGGGAGCAATTCGCTTTCGACCTCGGTCCTTGGCTGAGATGCTGGAGATCTTTGCGCACACATCGAGGATGCGGTCAACTGGGGCGACTGGGATGAACGAAACGTCGAGCCGCAGCCACAGCATCTTCACCGTGTTGTACCAGCATGAAGGTGGTACCGCCAAGCTGAACCTAGTGGATCTGGCCGGGTCAGAACGGAACAAGCGCACACACAATCAAGGTCAGAGGTTTAAGGAAAGTATTGGCATCAACACTGGCCTCTTGGCGCTCGGGAACGTTATCCGGGCACTCGGACGCAATCATCAGGTGGGTGGTGCAGGTGTGGGCACGGTAGAAGTTGGTGCAGTGCAGAGAAGCACTAGTGCCATCCCCATACGACCCCCTATTCTTAGTGGTCTTGCCTCTCATCAGCAAGGCGGTGGTGGGGCCGCCAGTGGTGCCGTTAGTAGTGGTGTGCGTCACGTGCCCTACCGAAGTAGCAAACTTACCCGTCTTCTCCAAGATGCACTAGGTGGTAATTGCAAGACAATTATGATTGCGTGTGTGGCACCAGACAGCTACAACATGGACGAAACGACGCGTACTCTACAATACTGCTCATTAGCGCTGAAGATTCTCAACGAACCAGTACGCAACTATGACCTTTTTTACAAATCTCAAGGGGGCCGCGGTCGACGGCGCAGGCGGCGCTCGTCCATGGCAAACGACTATGGCGATAGAAGCAGGACGAGCAGTAGCTTCAGTGATGATGATGCTCATGAGCACGTGGACAGCGAGGGCGAAAGGTCGAGCGGCGAGGAGGTTGTGCCGGCAGCAACTTACAGAGATTTGGAGCGGCTGTACAGCGAGCGTGGAGACCTTGTCACGTCACTTGGGATGGACATTGACGCACTTGTGGCGCGTGTTGGCACGTGTGAAGAGGAGCTACGAAAGGATGAAGTTATTTTTGCCCGACAAATTGTGGAATTGAAGCGACTGGCTGAAGAGAATCGATTTTTGCACACGCGTGTGGGTCAGCTGGAGGGACAGCAGCGATCTACTACTGAGATGGTAGGCGTGCCCTCTCTCCCTCTTCCGTCTTCGTTTCCCTCAGCAGGAGGCATACAGGATGCTGACACGGAGGATGCGTTTACGAGGAACATTCTGCAGCTCCATGGCGCCGGCGATGCCGGTCTCAGCCAGCCGTCTTCTTTTGATGTAAGGCACACACGCCCATCTTTTCCTGCAGCTGCACGGCAAGTGTCGTTGAGCGCGCAAGATGGAGAGGAAGCTGACGTACGCTCGATGACAGATTTCACCGCACAGGTGCTCAGTGGTGAAGCAGCGGGTGGCGATCGTGATAACCAGCTTGTCGCACTTGCTCGTGAGGCCTTGCATTACCAAAATCACAACACGGAACTTCGCAATAAACTGAGTTCTGTAGTGGCTCTGCTAGAGTCCCAGCGGCGGGAAACGGCACTGCTGCGGCTCGAGCTTGATGAGATCCATCACCTGCTGGATGCGTGATGAAAGCATCTTCCTTTCAGTACAATCTAGTAAGCCCCTTTTTTCCAATTATTATTATCTACTTTTTTTTTACATGAAGTGCTGCTGCTGTTTTCTATTTCTGTGGTTGCTAATGGTTTATCTTTGCTCTTCTATTTGAGTTCAGTGTATGAGATGACAGTTGTACTAATACTGATATACACTAAAAAAAGAAAAAGAATATATTTCCAAATGAGAACTGATTTTGCCTGCTGAATATATATTTTTTTCTTTTCTTTTTGTTTTTTCTACTTGTTTCTTGTTGTTGTTTTTGTTTTTGTTTGTCCAAGGGTACTATATAGAGTGATTGGTCGAGAAGTAAATAGAAATAGATAAGAGTTGACGTGCACAGGTACTTTTTTCCCATTTCCCACCGCTTGCTTGCGAGAAGTATACACGTGTTTGAGTCTTCAGTACATCTATTCTTCCTTGAACGAGGCTTTGCAAACCCTTTATTATTATTTTTATTATTTGGTATTTAATATATATATATATTGCAGATGGCTGACGTTTCGGAAAGCAGCAGAGGAGCCACAGCCTCTTCCAAGCGTGTTGGCGCACCCCCGAGTGGGCGCGGCGGTGGCAACGGACGCCAGCTCCCCGCTCCGACGGTGGAGGTATTCCGTCGTCGGCTCGCCCAAGCTGAGATGCAGTTGCGCGAAATGGAAGAGGAGCTCGCTCGCCTCACTGGCAAGCAAAACCGCGAGCTTGAGATGCTAGGCAATGAAAACAAACACTACCGTGAGCGCCTAGAGGAGATAAGAATGGAAGAGTGTATGTCTCCTGCAGAGTTGGAGGCAGTGCGTATCGGAACAGAAAGTGGCGCGACTGGTGCCGCGGACTACCGTCTCATCGCGTCTAGCACCCCCAAGTACTGCATGTCGCGAGAGTTGATTGAGTGCAAGCGGGCGGACTGTGCTGAGGCTGAGGCGAAGCTTGCAGGATCTAGACAATATCTACTGGAGTTGCGCCGTCAGCACCAGGCCATGAAGCGGCGCCAGTTTGGCTCAGGCCTGTTGGCTTCTTACGCGCAGCTGACCTCTATTGATACACAGAAACAAACCACGCGCAACCAACTGCGAACGCTGGAGATGCACCTGGAGCGGGAGCTAGAGCGTTTCTCTGAACTACTCATTCATGCGAAGGCGATGCGCACGGAGATTGACTCTCTGCTTATAACACAGACACGATACAATAAAAGTTACCGTAAAAGACATGCGGAGCTGCTGGACACGCGGAAGGAGATGGCCTTCTTGATGGAAGTGTGCAGCCTTATCTTTGAGGAGCGCGAGCAGGAGTTGATGGAGCTCGCGGAGCTAAAGCGACTTGCAGCCGAAGAGAGCCACAAGTACGAAGAGGCCTTTGTTGAGCTCACTGCCGTTATTGAAGAGAACGCAAACGCACAGCAAAACAATGAGACACGCATGACTGAGCTTCAGAAAGCTCTACAGGAGTCCCGCCGCGACCGCATTCAGCTCGAGAAAACTAACCACGAGCACCAGTTGGAAGCACACCAGAACAACGGCAACCAAAAGCGGCGGTCTCATCCTAGTGGTTCGCGTGGCTCTCACGTTCCAGAAAGTGGGCGTTTGGGGTTGTTTGACGCGGGTGCAGATGAAGAGCATAACCTCAACGCCCCACGCCACAATGATGACGTTATGGACGACAGCTACGACGAAGAGGACGAGGAAGAGGATGAAACGGGGGTTAAGGGGCAGGTACGCGAGCTTGACAAATTTTACGACCGCCTCGCTGCGATTGTGGACTCGGACGATATGAGCGATATGGTGGAGTTCCTCAACTGCAGCGCAGATCGACGTTTTGCCCACTTTTCAGACATGAACCGTCTTGAGGAGGAGATGGCAGCTCTGGAGACGGAGCGAACTTCCCTTATGCAAGAGATGGATGCTCTAGGGACGGAGACTCCGGAACAGCAAGCACGTTCGGAACGCATGCGAGCTCTTCAGAAGAAGCTCGACGACACAAAGGAGCGTATTGAGGAGCAGAATGCGCAGCTGGATTGCACCACGGCCATCTTAGACAAGGTTGTGGTGGAGGTGTCCAAGCAGTTCCGTGGTGTTGGATGCGACGTTAGTGCGCTTCGCGAAAAAACTGGTTTGGAAGGTGTCATGCGCACAACGGCGACGGCATGTCTACAGTTGATTGAACAGCGTGTAGAGGAATACCTGCTGTCTTACTCCTGCAAGCAGCAGAAGCATCACCAGCAGATGTATGCTGGCACACAGGACTTGGCGTACGCTGGGGTTGCTACCAACAGCGCGATCCCGAACGCTGCTCGAACGCTATTGAAGCGGCCAGATCTCCTACCTCATGGTGAGATGAGCGCAAAGAGCCTCGTGCGACTCACCGCGCTGCCGCACACCGCTGAACCCTCTACACAGAGCTATAGTTACGCGTTGACGACGACGCCTAGTATGTCCTTCGCACACTCAGGTGGCGGCACGGAGGACTTTAGCGGCAACGGTGGGGCAGAACAGCCCTTGTCCATGATAGAGGCTCGTGCCATTTTAAGAGAGAAGATGCGTTGATTGGGCATTCCACAGAGAGGTGCACACCCACAGGGAGAGAGATGATGTTTGCTTTGTTTTTTTTTTCTACTTTGGCGAGGCTTTTCTTTGTTTTGAATTGTCTTTAACTTCCTTTTCATGTGCTTTTTTTTCTCTTTACTTTAGAAGGTAAGTATAGCATAATAGATACGATTTCAGGAAGTCTTGTGTTTTTTTTTTTTTTTGGGGGGAGGACATTTTAGACATGATAGAGGTGTTTGATAAATTGTAGTTTTGCAGCGCGGTATCGGGAGGTTTTTTTTTCTTTTGTTTCTGTATTACAGTGCATGCAGAAGGAATGAAAGAAGAGAAGCTTTTTGAACGGCCAGTGACTGCACGTGCTCTCCATCTGCGTTGGTGATGCTCCGTAGAGGCGAGATTTTGCTTTTTTTTTTTCATGTGGGATACATTTTTGTATGAGGATTTTTGTTTTTCTCATTTTTCTTCATATATATATATATATATATTTCAATGTTTCTTGGATAGAATTATGTACGCATAGTTGCGAAACAACACCTTACCACATGCGGTGAGGAGCAGACTACTTACAACAACAACAAAAAAAAAAAGATGGGAGAATCATTGTGATAAACTTCAACATGGGCATATTGGGTAATGTAGTGCCCTTTACTTTCTCTTTTGTTAAGTTTTTCCTTTTCTTTGTTCTTTATGTTTTCACAGGACGAGCAGTGAATATTGGGACATGCTGTCTATAAAGGCAATTCTTCTTATATTATACATTTCTATTTTTAGTTACTGCATAAATGATTTTTTTTTGTACTTCTCCCTTTTTTTAAATTATCCTCTGCTAATCAGAAATAGTTCTCATTTTTTTTTTTACAAGTTTATCCATTTGTTTACCATTTTTTTTTTCTCCCGTCCTTTTTTTTTTTTTCGTCTGATACCGATGGCCGCTTCTCGAGTTCTCTGTGCCTTTCTGGCTGTTCTCCTTCTCCTTGGCGCCGCAAACGCTCAGGTTGTAGAGCTCAACCCGGATAACTACAAGAGCGTGGTGGAGGATCCCACCAAGGACGTGTTTGTTATGTTCTATGCTCCCTGGTGCGGCCACTGCAACAACATGAAGCCCGATTGGGAGCTGCTCGCCGCTGACTACCCTCCCACTGGCGACGTGGTCATTGCCAAGGTGGACGCCACCCTGCACCGCAGCATTGGCCGAGCCAACGGCGTGCAGGGCTTCCCTACTCTCAAGATCTTTACCAAGACGAACAAGGCTGGCGAGGAGTACGAGGGTCCTCGCACCAAGGATGCCTGGAAGAACTACATCAAATCCTTCAGGTAGTAAGCATATATGTACGTTTGCAAGTTCATACATATGTATTTGTGAGGTTCGTTACTTCTTGTTTTGCTTGACGTATTCCTTGTCTCCTATGTTATTTTTTTGTCTCATTTTTTTTATGAGTTAGCCCCTTCTGCATTTTTTTTTTTTTTGGAGGGAGGAGCGGGGGCTGCTGGGGGAGCTTCACGATGTTGGCAGAAAAAGGAGTCATTTTCTTTTTAGGCGCGTCGGTTTAAATTGGGTGATATCTTTCTTCTGGATGTCTCAGCCCCGTTGTAGAGGAAATGGGCTTTTGTACTTACGTTACCCCTTTGTGGACTCCCTTTGTTCAATCGCAAAAAGAAAAAAAACCATTTTTTTTGTAGATGGTGCCGCTACTACTACTTACATACGCGCAGTAGCTTGGCCGAGGGCGTAGCAGAGAGAAACAAACGAACAAAAAAACATGACGAGAAGGAGGGATGCATCAAGGAATCTCAGGAGAGAGGAAAGCAATAAATGAAAAAAGGAGAGGCTTTTTTTTACTTGTATGATGCCGTAGACGTGCACTCCGCTTGCAGTGGCGTGTGTGTGTGCGTGCATATATATATATATAGCTGTCTATAAGAGTGTAGTGCATCAATCTGCCTTGCTTACCTTATTTTTTTTTTTTTTGTTCGGTTTGCAGTGTGTTGTGAGAACTATCATACAAGCAGTGTGATATTGTAGCTTCACAACCTCGCATCTGTTGAAAGAGAGGAAGGGAAAAAGCAGCGAAACTTTTATTTATCTATTATATACAGAAATTTTAAAGAAGAATGTATGAAAATGCAGCCTTGTGGAGCTCATTACCGTGAGTTGATTAACATGAGCAGACTCACACACAAGATGGAGGGGTGTAATCCTGATACATTATTCTGAAACTTCGCATTTTCTTTTTTTGAAATATCAATTTAGAAAATGGATCGTTTCATTCTCTTTTCGTATTTTTTTTCTTTTCTTTGTATTTGTTTTGAATCACTTTAAAATAAGTTTTCTCTATCTACCCTTTTGCGTGCTCTCACAAATCACCAAATTGTGTTATTAAGCGTCTATCAACACACATAACGCTTCCATCGTCTTCGATTGAAAGCAGCGGAAGGAAGAATCGGTATAAACTGTGAGTGTTTACAAGAACCCACACAAGCGAACAGAGAGAAAAAAAAAATGCCACCAGCCACCGTAGAAGAAGAGCATGCATGGCAGAGCCCATTGCTCAAGCAGCGTATTGCGGCTGGAGCTGATTTCCAGAACGTGGCTCTCACATTTGCTGCTGGCATGATGCGTTCAGAATCCGCACGTGTGGATGGACAGCTTACCGAGGACTTTGGGGCCATCATGCGCGGCAATGCAGTCTATATTCACAACTTTATTTGCTCGGAGAAGGACAACACACTGTACAGTGAGATGAAGAGGGAACTGATAGCGTCCACAGGGGCGACAATGGCGGGCAACGGCGGACTTATCGAGTGGAACAAGCACCAGGTGTTCGATAATCCTACTGAAATTAGCAAAACGTTCAACGATATCATTGACATGCTTGCAGAGTACTTTGACCTGGATGTTTATGCTACACGCCTGAACTATTATAGGGATGGATCCCAGTGGAAGCCGCAGCACCACGACAGCCACGCGTACGGTGGACGTGCGGAGCGTGAGGACTTCACAGTCGGCATCACACTTGGCGCCAGTCGCAGTTTGCTGTTTGTGCACGAGGCCTCGAAGCAAGAGTTTAACTTTCCACAAACCAACGGCGACTGCTTTGCCTTTACAGGTGAAGTCAACCGCACCTTTACGCACGGTGTGCCTCGCGTGAACACCCCTATTGGGGATCGCTTCAGCATTATTGCGTGGGGCAGGCGTCGTACATTGAACGAGCGCAACGGCGGGGTGCCGAGCAGTGCGTCTGGCATCTTGAAGGGAAAGCAGATCGTCACCATCGATGATGCGCTGGCGGCTGCTAAGGACCTCGTCTCTGCTGCCTGCACAGCACCGGGGAGTGGCCCAGTGGCATCCGCTGGGAATACAAAGGCTGCCCCTAAGTCAAAGAAGAAAAACCGTCTTCAGTAAATACAAGAGGAAAAACAATGAGAGCATGAAGACGGCCTTCCTATACTTACATAGAAGTGTGAGTTTTCCCTGCTTTGGGTTAACACATACATGCATACATACACGACATATATATACATATTACATGTATAGCATATTTGTTAAATTGAGGGACAGGGTCTATGATCCACACCCTCAGTGCTCCCGTCTTTGATATATATATATATATATATATAGATATATATATAGATAGATAGATAGATTTACTTTTACATGGATAGTTCTCTTGTAGCAGAAATCGAAAGATTGCGCGGTCTTTTATTACTGGTCAATATATATACACATCCCTCTCTACAAATACTTTTTCTCTCGAGTCATATATATAGAGAAATTGACCCGTATAGGTACCATTATGATCTATTCTTGATCACTTTCTAACATTATGTTTCTCTCTCTCTCTCTCATTTTCTACTTGATTATCAATGTATTTTTCTTCTATCTACTAGCTACAATACAACCTTTCAGATTCCCCCCCCCCGGTCAAACCCGATCATATACGAGTATTCATCGCCATGACCGACCTCAAGATGACCTCCCGCCCAGGCTACACTGGCCAGCTCAACGGCAAGATCCTTGAGCGCATCCACTTTCTTGCCAGCGAGCTGAACATACCGAACCTGGAGGACAAATTTCCTCACCTGAAGGTCACCGATGGCTCCTGGCGCAGGAAGATCTCTCCTACCGAAAGTGTCGCTGATCACATTGATCACACTCAGCTCAAGGCTGCTGCCACCCGCACTGACATCGAGCAGCTGTGCAAGGAGGCTATTGATAACAAGTTCAAGGCTGTCTGTGTTAACGGCTGCCGCGTGGCTCTGTGCAAGGAGCTGCTGAAGGGCAGCGGAGTGCTCATTGCCTGCGTGTGCGGCTTTCCTCTTGGTCAGATGACGTCTACCATGAAAGCTGCTGAGAGCAAGGAAGAGTGTGATCTCGGCGCGGATGAGGTAGACATGGTCATTAACGTTGGCGAGCTCAAGGACAGAAACTACAAGTTCGTGTACGCCGACATTAAGGCTGTTGTGGATGCCTGCGGATCCTCCAAGATCTCGAAGGTCATCTTTGAGACCTGCCTGCTGACGGATGAGGAGATTATCGACTGCGCCATTATCTGTGTTGCTGCCGGTGCGAACTTTGTGAAGACCTCGACCGGGTTCAGCACGTCTGGTTCCACCCCGGAGGTGATCGACATCATGTTGGCGGTAGTGGGTAACGCTGCTCTTGTGAAGGCTGCCGGTGGCGTGCGTGACTACAATACTGCCCACCAATACGTGCAGGTTGGCGTCGAGCGCATCGGCACCAGCTCTGGCGTTGCTATTATGAGCGGTAAGCCCGCCTCTGCTGGCTCGTACTAAGGTTATATATATTACACCTCACACGCCCAAATATATATATATCGTTTATTGAAGTAAAGAGAATTATGTGTGTCTTCCATGTTCGCTTCTCTTTTCATCCTGTTCATTAAGATGGCGACTACATTTCGTTTCTCGGGTGTTATCAGAAGCAAAAAGATATCTGGGGAAAAAAAAATACATATATTCTCTTTAGTACTTCCCTCAATATTAATACTATTATCATTACTTACCACTAGTTGTGGAACGTAAAGTGTCTCTGATTGTTTTTAAAAAGAAAACGAATACCGCATGTTTATCATTTATGTTCCACACACATCAAAACAAATGGTTTATATACATAAGAACAAGTAGTGCTGTGAGGGGAAAGAAAAAAAAAAAATATGCTTCACAAATACGAAGACGTTTACATTTGTGACCACGCTTTCATGAAAAGGAAAGAAGAAAATGAAAGCCACAAAAGAGACACCCTCCAAAAAGAGAAGAAGAAAGAAAAGAATTGTTCCACATTACTTTCATTATGTTCTATTTTTAAAATGAAAAAAAAAACAGAACAATTTGTGTTCGTTGATCCAACATCTTTTTTTTTGTTGTTGTTGTTGTTCTTGTGTGTATGCGTGTCGCTCTCTGCGCTTTACCAATGCTTTTACTCACTATTGCCTTTGATCAACTGCATGTATGTTTCTCTGCGGCAAATATTTTTTTTGTTATCTCTTCCACACTCTCATTGTTTCTCTCTCTCACTCTCTCTTTTTTTTTATAGTATTTCAACCTATCATGCCAACAGCATTGCTTGGACACGCAGTGAATAATATATATAACCTGCTGTATTTTGTAGATATCAGCTCTTCATCCACGCATTGTTGAAAAGAGAAATAAAAGAGAAGAAAAAGAAAACTTATTTTAAAAAGGGAAACACACATTATTCTTGTGCATAGAGATGCAACATTCAAAGAACGACATCCCATCGGCGTTTGTGTGGACTGGGGAGGCACCTTTGAAGCTATCGCCGCAGGTCTCTGCAGCGCCAGATCCTATTTTATCTATTGAGCGCACAGAGGGGAAGTGCTCTCATACCAATGACGACGAGGCTCAGGGGTTGTACGAGGACAGTACTCGTAGCTCCTCTCCTGTCCCGGTCGTTCCACCACGGTCAAGTAGTAGTTCTACTGATATCTTGGATAGGGAGAGTGTCCAGCATAGTGCGAACAACAACAGTAGTAACCATAGCAGCTTGGAAGACGCTGAGGAAAGATGGAGAACTGCTCAGACTCTTTTGCTTCAGTACCGTAGACACTTGGCGCAAGTGATGCGTACGGCGGCAGCGGCGGAGGCGGACAGAGACTTGGTTGATATCAAGTGCAGACGTGTTGAGGCAGAGCTGGCGCAGATGCGAGTGGCAGCATCGTCCGCTACTTTGGCAGTAACAAATAATGATCTTCAACAATACATCACCCCTGTTGTGGAAGTCAATGAAGCTCATACACGCAATGATACTGAGTTGATGAAGGAGCTGAGGAAACATATCGCGATGCTTGAGGAGGACTGTGCTTCGAAAGACAAACGAATTGCTCATCTACAGGAGCAACTGACTACCACGCGAGCAGCTGCATTGACCGTTCTCGAGAGTACCGATCGACCCTCTACGGGTGAACCCGCAATGGCCAGCGAGTCAAAAAAAAATTCGTTGCTTAGTCCACAGTTGAATGACACACAGTACAGTGACGAATGCGATCACAGATGGAGGGAGGCTGTACGTGATGGATGGCAATTTGTTTCTGCACTCGTCGCAGTTACAGAGCAGGACAATTTTATGCCTGCTGCTATGCTGGAGGGCCAGAAGCAAGCACTTGTAAACCTTCAGGCGCGACTGGCATCGATGTCTGAGGCGATTAACATCAGCGCAACAGACGCACTGGAGTGCCTTAGAGATGAACGGAAAGCCATAGCTGGTCTTGTGTCTTCTGCCGCTGCGTGTCTTGAATCAACTAACGCTCAGTTAGCGATTTATGACGATGAGCTTGCTCGTAGCCGCTCCATGCTTGCCACACGCATGGCGGAGGTGGAGAAGGACTACGACATCACGGTGGAGGAACTCCATGCCACCATTGCTGAGTTGGAGGAGAAGCTTGCCGGCGTGGTTGGCTCTAACCAGCAACCGTGGACCGCTGGGGTGCCAAACATGGCCTACTCCGCCTCGACCAGCGGTGCGGGCGCAGGGGCAGGGAGCGGTGGCGCTGCTTCACAAATGATGGTGACCCCTACCGTTGCAGTGACTGGTGGATCGGCCATGGGTGGAGGACCTGGTGGTGGTACCGCGACTCGCAATTTCATCAATATTGGGTGTCCCTCTTCTTTCAGACAGCAACCGAGACGTGTACGTGCCATCCATCAAGCTAGAGGATTGCCGGGTATTGGAGCACCACCCAGCGCTTTCATGACAGCGAGCGGCCCACCTTCTTCACGACCCGGCGTAGATACTGGTACGCAGACTGCACTATCTTTGGAATTTGTCAAGGCAATGATGGCTTTTGGTTCTGAACGAAGTTCCCAATCCCCAACTGTGATGAGCACCTCAGACATGGCGAGGTCGAGCTCCATTTCCTCCCCAAGTGGTCTGCAGCCTGCAGGAGGGACAGCGGGACTTCAACGTGCTCAGCGCCGAGAGAAGGAGGCGGAGCTGGTGGACCTCCTTGCGACCGAGGTGGAGAACTTGAGCACTGAGCTGGCGACGCAGAATGCGCTGGTTCAAGCGCTCCAGGTGCAGAGGCGGCGCTTTCTAAGCCAAGTTGACGTGCCGGTTAGTTTTCTTGAGCGGACGGCGCTGCGCTCGCGTGTACTGTAAACGTTTCTTCTACCTTTTTTAAAAAAAATTCTTTGCATCTATTGAATTTTTCGTAGCTTAAAAAAAAACATTTTAGAGTCATTTCACTTGAGGTCTCTTCTTGTTTTTTGCCTTATTAATGGTGATCGATATAAACTTTCTCTCCATATTTGCTTGCTTTTTCTCTTGTTTGTTTGCTCAGTCAAAGGATTTTTAATCAATAGTACAACTTCCTATCAGTACATACGTGCATTCACAAGTATATATTAAGAAGAAGAGATGGGCAATGCGTTTTGTGGCTGCCAGAGCGACTCAGCCACAAAGCAAAAGAAGAACAGCCAGCAGCAACGTGAGTCTGCTGGAAACGAGGGAGATGGACAAGGACAGATTAGTGGCCACGCGGGAGGGGGCGGCGGTAGCAGTGCAAACATATCATCCATGAGCCACTACGCCTCTTTGCCTTTTGGCGCTCTGAAGGCCACTGTGCACCATGTGTACGACGGCGACACCCTCACCATCAATCAGCAGAACCGCGCGAGAGTGCGTCTGCTCGGCGTGGATGCGCCTGAGCTAAAGGAGAGGGAGCCCTACGCAGAGGACTCAGCCAACTACCTGAAGAAGCTCTGTCCACCCAACGGTACCATCTGGCTAGTACATGATAAGGAGAAGACGGACCGCTATGATCGCCTTCTCGCGTACATTTATGTGGTCTCTGCTGGTGGGAATGGATACACATGTGTCAACATCGCTATGTTGGAGTCCGGTTTGGGTGGGTTCTACGCTCCTGGTAAGTCGAATCTGGCAATGCGCAGCGAACTCATGAAAGCAGAGGCTTCCGCCCGCAAGATGAAGCTTCACATTTGGAAAAACGTAAAACTGAATGGCACGGTGTATGTGACTCGAAACGGATCTGCGTTCCACAAGCAAAACTGTGACCATGTCGGTAGCGCACGCCTCACGCCGATGACAATTAGCGAAGCCCTTGATAAGGGCCTTAACCCGTGTCGCACCTGCAAGCCGATGTGACATAGGTGTCTGAGTACGTGAAGGATGAGTGAAACATTGAAAATCATGCTCAAAAAGTGAGTATACGTTCTTCACGTGTTTATTTTTTTTCTTTTGCTTTCCAAATGCGAGTGTGCACTCTATTTGTATGTTTTTCTTGTTTGTGTGCAGCACTGATAATTACTTTACACTTTATTGCTTTTGTGCCGTGGATGAACACCAATATGTATTTCTTTATATATTTATCGTTTATATTTTCCATTCTCATATATATGTATATTACCAACTTCTGTTTTTCTGATCATTTTCAAACATTTTTTTTTGTTTTGTTATTTTTTTGCTGCTGATGTGTGTGTGCGTGTGGGAAGGAAGTGAGACGATAGCGCGTAAGAAGTCTCCGTAAGAGAACTGCCTTTGCTCATATTGATATATACAAACGTTATCTCTTTCTGCTGTGCTACAGTGCAAAAAAAAAATTTACGTACATATGAAGAAGCATGCGATTTTTTATGATTGAATAATAATTATCCTACGCGGTGGTGGCGCTGATCGTCAGGTTACCATGGTGATGACCACTTGTGCATTTCTCTAACACTTACCTGCGTGCCAACACATCTCTACTGACGCCTGTATGGCTTACTTCTTGTCTCATTTCGTTTCTCTTTTTCTTTTTGCGCTTTTAGGAATTCCACGGCACAGAAAGGAAAGCTATCATAGAGATAAACGTTTACTCCTGTTTTTTTTTTTGTTTCACAGATTTTCGTTTCTTGTCCTTCATTTATTTTATATAGGAAAAAAATTTCACCTTTATCGACACACACGTGCAGCGAAAGAAATGACGACGTCTCAGCCACGCGCGGAGCCACGGCGCAGAGCTGCGATGCCGCCCTCTCCAACAGCCACCTCCTCTTCGGCCCGATCTACTGACTCCGGAAGTGCCTCCTCCGTGACATTATGCGGCCGTCTTCACGGGGTCGACGGCCAAGTGGATGCCAACCTCAACAATATTCTCGCCCAGCTGCCGAGTTCACCCAAGGAGCTACTGCAGCGACTTGAGCGGCAACGTGACGAGATACGCCTCCTGCAAGAAGAGAACGTCAGATTGAAATCACGAGAGGTGGAGGTGTCAGCACTCACTTTGCGTTTACAGCAACAGTTTAGCGCTACTCAAGCGCAGATTGACACGTTGAAGACGCAGATACAGCTCCAGTTGGCGAACCCAATCACAGACGACGAGTACACTGCAATTGAAAGCCTCCCAGAAGCGAAGAGGGACTTACTTGACACTATAAAAATTAGCATTTACCGTCAAATCGGTTCCTTGCGAGCGAGCAGTCAGGCCGCTACACGCCGGGCAGCAGAGCTCAGTGCGACAGTCTCGAAGCTCACAGACAAGCAGAAAGATCTCCAGCTAGCCACGAGTGACGCACTGGCGGCACGCGAGAGTGAGCGAGAGGCGCACCAGCGGCACCAGCGCGAGCAGCAGAAGCAGAACGCACGCGTGCTTGAGCTAGAGGCAACCGTGAGAGATTTGGAAGGGAAGTTGCGCGGTATCTACGTGGATCAGGAAGCATTCCTCACGGCGAAGCTCCACGCCCAAATAAAAGCGGAGGAGGTGGCGCGCCTTGGGGTACGTCTCAACGAAGCTGAAGTGGATGTAGAGCGCTACAAAGCTGGTGCAGAGTGCTGCGAGCAGAAACTGGACATCCTGAAATCGGAGTACTATGAGCTGAAGCTTAAGCATACTCAGCGGTGCTTAGAACTGGAGACAGCGTTAAAGGCTTCCGAAGAAAAACTCAAGATGTACGGCGATCTAGAGCTGGAATCGGAACTATTTGTTTCTAATCTTGCGCAGAGTTCTGAGCGTGGTGGTGCGGGATCGTTAAGTCTTCTGGAGAATGGTGACACGAACACAGCAGGAGCTGCGCTTGCTGGTGTGTCAGCATACGAGAGCTTCGCTGCTCTTCCGCGGTCACGAAAAATGGCGCACACACTCGTAGTAACAAAACGCTGCTTGCAGCTGGAGAACCGCCTTGCTGCACTGCACCACGACGTGGAGTTTAAAGACCGTCAGATGTGCAGATTGCAGGCATCGTTGAGTGCTGCAAGGGACGCTCTCAACAACGTCAACAGCCCCTATATACTAGTGGAGAAAACAGTGGAGCGGCTAACTGAGGAGAACGACGCTCTCAAGGAAAGGGCGAGGACGCTGGAGGAAGATAACAAGGCACTCAGGGGTCAACTGTGCCAGCGGACGGCAGACATTAGCGTTCTTTGTAAGCACCGCGGAGAGTTGCTGCGTATGAAGCAGCTGCTGAGGAAACTGGGCTATGCTGAGGCGACTGCCACTGTGGAGGCGGCTATCTACAGTGGTGGTGGGGCTGTTTCTGAGGTGCAACAACAGTCAGAAATAGAAAGAGATGAAGCGACGCACAGTGGAGCACCGAAAATGCGTAGAAGCCCGATACCTAGTGGCGTGAACACAAGTATTGACGTTCGAGGCAGCTCCGTCGCCGGTAGTCCACCGCGGTTGCATAGTGCAGCACGCACTCAACCAATGTCGCGCTCTAGCGGCGATTCCCGGGATGTGGACAGCACCAACGATTTTGATTTACCCGAGGGTGCTGCTGTGTGCCCAGGGAAGATTCAATTTACCTCATAAATGTGCTCTTACGCAACCCCAAAGTGCGATAACTTGAAGACATTTTAGAGGGGACATATGGTAGGAAGGGCGGCATTGTAGTGGCTGATCTCGTCTTGCGCTTCGTATTGCATATTGTGCTGATATGTTTCATTGTTTTTTTTTCTTAACTTGTTTTTATTCACCTGTACTGATGTTAGTGATACATGTTTGTGGTGTAGTCGTTTTGCGCTCATAGCAGTATGCACAAATATATATATATATATATATTTGAGAGGGCAGAAAGGAAATGCTGGTAGTTATGCAATGGAGGAGGGGCTTATTTGTATTTATATTTCATAGAACGCAAGAAGGGAGTCTTCAGCCATATAGTTGTTATTTTTTTTTTTTGAGAGAGGGAAAAAAATAATAATTACGGAGTGATGAATATTATGTGAGGCTCTTCAGAAAACAAATTAAATGTAGTTCGTGATTTATTTCTCATGTATAAAACATGGGGACAATTTTGTACTTACTCTTAAAAAATTTGCGTTGCGGAATTTCCTTTCTATTTTTTTTTTTTCATTTTGTTTCTCCTTTTGAGATTGTATTTTGGAACATTAGGTCCTTTGCTTGGCTACTCATATTTTTATCGCATTTTAGATTTGAAGAAGTGGCATTTCACAGACTGCGGTGTGAGTTTTGTTTGTACGTTTAACAGAACATCATCTACTCTCACACACATACATTGCATTTTTTTTTCCACTATTCACTCTCTACGTTTGTCATATATTTGGTATCGACAAAAAATTTTATCTATGAACAAGTCGTCATCATGGATTCATAGCCGCTCCGCGCTGGTGCCGGCTCACCCCTACACCCCCTCCACGATTTTTATGAAGCGTTTCCGTGAGAACACCAGCACTATTGCTATCACGGTGGGTTTTCTTCTGCCTACACTCACTACCGCCAATACCCAACTAGAGGAGAAGGTAGTGAAGGCAGAGGACGTCCCTCTAGATGAACTGCTTTGCATCTTTGGTAACGCGGCCAAGAAGGCTGCGACGTCCTACTGCGATCGTCTGGCCCGTGTTGGGTGCCAGACCTCCATGGCGGCGCTGCTCATTGCCTCCAAGAACGCGTACGCAAACAGCATCGTGTACCTCTGGGATCTATACCCACGTCTGCATCAGCGCTATATTGGACAGCTCTTCAGCCTCTTTCATATTCCTCTTTTCTTCTCAACCTTATTTGGCCCTCTCCCTACCGAAGTGGATGTCGCCTACTTACAACTGAACGCCTCACCTGTGGCGGCTCTGGAGGACTCGCTGAAGCGCCAGTCTGTGGTACTGGTCGCGGACATTGTGGTTGACATGGCTCACATCTTGTCCGATAAGCATGTGAAGAACCGCGCGGAGACGATTTTGTATCAGGTGACATCGCGCGCCACTGGTACGGTATGCTGCGCCATTGGCGCTGCTGTCGGCCGCGGCGTGTATGGCGAGCGCGGCGAGTACTGGGGTGAGTTCGTGGGCACGTTTTTTGCCCCCTTTGCGTCTGCGCAGCTGTGCGCCACTCTGATGCGTCTTCGCTCACAGCGTAAGGACCGCAGCAGCAGCAGCGGCGGCCGTCATCACCGTTCTCGCAGGGACAGTGATGCGCCGAACTCGCGTCGGTCTTCTGTAGTAGATGGCCCTGCCACTGCCGCTGCTCCTGCCCCGGCTTAGCGTAAGGTTTCGATATTGTTATTGCTTCCTCTCATTTTTAATAAAAAGCATTGGAAGATTTGAACGTTGTTAAGTACTAGATGCGTATAGCTGGCACATGTCACGCTACAGTTTGATGATCGTGATGATTGCACCATATGAACACTTTTCTTCTGACTCTGCATGCGTGTGTGTGTGTGTGTGTGTGTCAGTCTATGTATCTGTTTTTGTATTGAGTGAGGAAGGAGGTACATATTGACTGCTACCGCGGGAATATTTTTTGTCTTCTGTAGATAGCTGGTATAGGTGTGACAATAGCTCGTAGACGTTGTTGCTGTTGTTTCAAGATAGCCTGACTATATTTGCAATTTAAGTGACTCAGCGCTATGCTTATGAAGTCAATAGAGGTGAGACGTTGGTATTGTTGAAGAAAAAAAAAAAAGAAAAAAAAATAATAGAGAAAGCAGTTTTGTAGTGTTAATATGAATGACCGCTTTGAAAATATGCACGTGTGTATCTATGTATACGCGAGTATTCACAGAGAGTGGATATCGACCGAATGTCGCAGCTTTAAAAAGTCATGTTTGCTGATACCTGATAAATCGGGCCCCCCCCCACCTTTGCAAAGGTACTCAATGCATTTAATTAAATGATCATATTTTTTTTTCTTGTATATCACTTGCAAAATAATCTCTGTTTTTACATTAGGTGACCACACCAGTAGTGCGTCTCTGATATACATTCCGTTTGAGGATAAGGTATTAATTTTATAATTTCCTTTCATTAACTCTCTCTCTCTCTATATATATATATTCCACGTGTGGAAACCACAGTGCCTCTTACCACCTCCCGTGCCGCGATGGAGTTAGTGGGTGCGTATAGCGCAACACATGGCACCGCTGCTGCTGCGGTGATAGTGCCGCCAATTCGAGGGTTTCCTGGAGCCCAGTTTAACATAGAAAACAATGGCGATGAGGGCCAGGATATCCATGAGACAGCGGTTGTACGAGGTGGTATCCCTCCTCTACAACGCGGCGACAACTGTCGTATAGGTGTGCTGAAATCTCCCCTGTATACCGAGGTGCTAGGATCCGCTCTACAGCTGCAGCAGCGGCGTCAAAGTCTCCCCTCACGCGGCGCCTTTTCTCAGCTTCTTACGCCCGCGCGTGTAGGGACGCGTGAGCGTTCTGCGCCGTCGAATAAAGAGAAGTCCCAGACACGTAATATACCTGAGGGCAACTCTCCGACGGCAGCAGCAGAGGAAGAGTATGACACCTCGCTACGTCTTAGCGCCTCTCCACATGCATCTGCAAATCCACCTTGTCACGCCACCTCGGTGGAACGTATGTCACCTTATTGTGCTTCATTCAGCAACACTAGCAGAGGTACTGAAGGCCTAGCAGCTACAGGCCTGTCAAATGTGAATGTCACAGCACTATCATCTAATTCTTTCAGGCGGTTACACCCAACAACACTCCCGAAAGGCTTTAGCGCATACGTAGAAGAAGGACGGCGGAGGCGTGTTCAGATGCAGGAGCGTGCGGGAGCGGAGCAAGCGGGGGAGGGACGCTTTTGTAGGCCATCAGTATCTCGCCGGGCTCGCATGCTGAGGCGACGCAACGAGCTCTTGTCTTTGCAAGAAGGGACTGTTGAAAGGCCTAAAGGGCCGCAAAGCGTTGCGTTTAACATAGACAATTTGCCTAGGAGTCATGTGGAGGCAAGCGAGGCTACCTCTGCTTCTGTATTTCGTCGTTGGGTACAGCAGCGTGTTGCTGCACACCCCGCAAAGATACAGTGCGCTTCGAGAGATGGAAGTGTCGAACGCTCACTCATGATGAAGGCTGTGGACAAGGCCATTGCAGAGAGGGTGGCCAAGATGGAGGAGGTTGAGGTGCTGCACCACAACACCGTCCAGCCAGACTCCGCGGACTGTGAGGGCTCACGACAGTATGAACTTGGCAGTACCGATGTAGTTGCTCTTAGGAAAGGGAAGAGAGGAAGTAGGAGTCAAGACAGAAGTGATGGCTCTCGTGACTTCCCTACTGAACGAGTCGTCAACTGCGGCCAACGGGAGCAGACATCATTTGATTTACTTCGTGTGCCTCCACAGATTCACATTCCGCTTGAGAAGAGTGAACTGAGAGATGTGACTGATGAAACTGGCATTGCAGAAGCAGTAGCTGCTACCACGCTGACCAAGCGCTCTGCCTCTGGTGGAATCACGACAAAAACGAAACCAAACGTGGTGCCGAGTAAGCCTCAAGAGGATTCTATAGCGCAGCAAGTTGCTCCTCAACCGCTGCAACATAACGGCAAAAAGCAACATTCCCTCACGAGTGTAGCTGCGACACTGCCGGGTCACAGAGTGGATCCTCTGGACATCCCAAGTGGCGCCTTCTCCAAGCGCTCAGCTTTAAAGGCAAAGAAGAAGCAGCAGCAAAACGTACCTTCCATGGACGTGAGTGCTGCACATGCGAAGGGTTTGGGTGCTTCATTAAAGAACAAGGAGGGTGTGTTGGTGACACCTTTGAAAGTGCGATGGAACGCCGAGAGCCAGAGTCCGCCTCCGCGCATGCCGCGCAGAGATATCCCTGTGCATGCTGCTCAACCTCAGCATTGTACGGACGGGAGTCTTTGTGAAAGCGGCGTGGTGGTGGTCGGTAGGAATGAAGATGAGGAGGGTTCTCACTTTGACATACAGGCGGAGGTAGATGCCTTGGAATCGCTACTAGCGCACTGGAGGCAGCTGGAGCGGGACTGCATGGGGCCGAGAGACTGGTGACGTTAAATTTTTACATCTACGTAGATCGCCCGCATGCGGGATGCATTTGTTGTATATTTATCATTTTACTTTGTGATTGCACTAATTTTTTTAAAAAACCTGTAAATTGTACAATTATTTGTGAGTAAGAAATAAAAATTGTCACCTCAACACGCCTAGCTGCTTTTTTTTTTTTTTGAAGCAGATGGTTTAAGCTGTAGGTATGCCTTGATAGAAAGTGTGAGCGGAAGCACAATGAGCTTCTCTCAGTGGCTGAAAAAAAAAATGTGTTTATGGAAGTGGAATGTGATTAGCTCTTGCTTATTTTTTTTTTTTGCTTCTTTCTTTTCATGTTATTGTAGGTTCATTATTATTACTATTGTTGTATCACATTTAGCGACTGCTTGCGTTGTGTCTGTTATGAGGGCCAAGGGCGTACTATTGCTGACGCTGGTGGCGCTGTGCCTCGCGCTTCCTATTCTGGGGAGTGCTGACGATGGTGACGTCTCCTGCGGCGTCGGGATCCATCCTGTGTGGCGTTTCATTGGCCGTGGATTCCACATGCAGCTTGCGCTTGACTTTTCATTGAAGGCGGATAGTATGGATATCTCCTTTGACTTGCCACGCGCCTTTTTTCTCGATGCAGCGGAGGCGGAGCAGCAGTACTTTATCGAGGAGGTTCGCCGCGACATTGGCGAAATCGCCTCTAACACGGAAAGTGAAGAGAGGATCGATAGGACATCGTACTACGCGCCGTTGGAGATCAAGTCACAGTATTTCTTTGACATTGAGGCTCCTGTATTTCGTATCAACTACACCAACAACGCAGTAGTGCTCTCCATTAGCAAAAAGAAAGACACGGATGACAGCACAGTGATGGCCAACTCCATCGCACGCCTTACATTTCCTATTCACGCGCGCTACGAAGAGCTCAATACGAAGCTTCCCTTCTCTGTTCTCTCGTTGATAAGAGGAGAGGACGCCTACGTGCGCCGCTGTCTCGGCTCCGTCTCTTACAACTGGGCATCGGAGAAGTGCGGCGACGGATCTTTATCGACTTCGAGCTCCAGCGATGACGATCACTGCGTGAATATCCCTGTTGGCCTTCTGAATGACCTTTCGTTTGTCTACCACGCACTCATGACTCTACTTGTGATTGGCGCCTTTATCGTCGTTATCTCCATTCGATAAGTGGTTGGACGTTCCCCTCCCCCCCCCCCGCATTACGTATACATAAAGGCAATATTTATGATGGAGAAGAAGGGATAACGGCTGTGCGTACGCTTGACTATTTTGCTGTGTAGTTTTGTGTGAGCCTGAGTGCGTGTGAGGACGGAGGTGCAGTGGTGATTGTTTGTTCTTCGTTTCAGATGAGGAGGGATTTTTCTTATTGACATCAAAGTATATATACATATATATGTTTCAAGTGCTGCGGTTATGCCCGTTCAATATTGATTGAAAAATTGCTAAGGCGACACAAACACACGGCTGCATCAAGTTTTCTTTGTATATTTTTTTTATGGTTTTCTGGGAGTACACGATTTATGAAAGAATGTATTGCATTTTTTTTATCCATTTTCTTTTATTTAATTTCTAGCAGCTATATTGCACACATATATCTCTGTATCTTCCATTTTGTTTTATCGTGGTCACTCTTGACAAAGCATTCCTACGCACAGCTGACCTCAGCAGTAATTACACGGCAAGCAAGAGATTAATATATATACCCAAGGCAACACAAAAAAATAGGATCGATATCTTACGAGCACTCAACCTGTGGGTTTAGTACTTGTGACTCCATTTTTTAAAAATTACTTCTTTCAACGTTTTAAGGGAAGAAGAGATGTTCACTTCTTCAGTGAAGGCCGAGGTCCCGCTGGGGCATTACATACCTTCTCTTATGCACAACAACCTTTCCTATGCTGGAGGCGATAGAGTTGTGTGGGTGAGTGGTGTGGCCCTTCTAGCAATGGGCACTGAGACCCGCTCGGTATCGGAAGTCAGCGTGGGGGCCACGTCTAGTGGTGTGGTGCATAGCATGCGTGTGGCCACGTTACCAGCGGCGAATTCTCATTTTTCTCTAGTAACTTCCAAGGAGGAGTCTCGCTTGTTCTTTGACAATATTTGTCTAGGCACGATTTCACATACTGCTACCCCTACGGTGGGTCATGGCACGTGTGGCACTGTCAGCGTTTCTCCATCTACTGTCCCGCTGCAGGTGCACGTGATGTGCGGCACTAGCGGTGGTGTCGTCCAATTCTTTTCGAAATCTCTGACTTCTCTTCCGCCACCTAAACTGTCTGGGGGAGTGTCTTCCTCTTCGTCTCTTTCTGCGTCTTTGCATCCAGGCGAGGCACTGGTGCCACTATCATCTATCTCCGCGCACCAATCGCATGCCGTGACAGCGATGGATCTGTACGCCGCTCCGCAGCCAGGCCAGACGCTTCTCGCTGCTTCTGGAGACTCGAGCGGAGCAGTGGTACTGTGGTCAGCAGATCGTGTCCCTTATGCAGTCATCCCCACTGCGGACGCTACCGACTGTGTCACTGCTGTGCGTTTGATATGCCAGGGGACGTATGTGGCCGTGGCGTATGGCTGCGGGAAGGTACGACTGTACACGAGCGCGGGAGAGCTCAAGGTGGAGCTTTGTGCACATTCGCGATGGATCAACGCAATGGACTACTGCAATGATCGTGCACTGCTGGCAACCGCCTCTGAGGATGGCACGGTACAAGTGTTTTATATTGTGAAAGCTCCTTCCTTAGTAGTTCAACGGTGCTGCCAGATTGATTCTTTACCGGGAGTGCCAACAGGTGTGTGCTTTGGAGACCGCGGGGCGTCAGTGGCTGTGGCGTGCTATGACTCGACTATACTCCGCACCTTTACACTGGCTTAGTGGGGAGGAAGGGATACGTGTGTGACATATTATGTGTGCATGTGTGAGTTTATATATATATATTGGGGGGTTTTGCGTAACCGAGGAATACGTTGTTGGAGTAGAGACTAAGAATGTAAGCGTACACGAAGAGGAATGTCTGTAGAGATCTTTTATTGTTAGGTGAGATTTGCTCGTTCATCGCCAATTTCGTCTTTTGCACGAATGCTGACATGAATTTGCTTTTTTTTTTTGATTGTAGTTTTTTTTGATTGTATTTTTTTTCTTTTTTTATTCATTATTGTTCAACTGTAATTTTGTGAAGAACAAAGTCCCTCGCATAGAACTGGGTTCACCGTACCATCTATAGAGAGTGTACAGACGCAAGGGGATTGCCATCCACTTTTTATTATTTTTTTAAAGAAAGTGGGGGGATATCTCTTTATATCACCTCGTTAGGGTTTGCCATTCTAGCATATCTCGCATTCAGGAGTTGATTTACTTATTTTTATTTTTTGGACACATCTTCCACACAAGCATCAGATTGCAAAAGACAGAACTTGAGCAATGCTGTGCGGGAGCTCGCTTCCTGATGTCAGCTGGCACACGGCCAGTGTCGTGTCCGATGACCGTGACACCCTTGGCGACTGCCCTTCACAAGATTCCAGCTCAACTATTCAACTGTGTGTTAGTAGTGACAGTGCTGATGCAAAGCTACAATGCAGCAAGACGCCACAATTTCATTTGGCACCGACTGACGACCGCAGCGCCGATGACATACAATTTCTAGGAGCTGTCCGAACAACAGATCTTTGTGTAGGAGCTGAGCCTGCTGTAAGTGGTCTTGCCACATGTGTGCTGCCGCTGCTTATACGATGGATAGTGAAGGTACCATCATCTATAGCAGCAACAGCAGGTAGTATCTCCAAATCGGGTTCATCTCTGAATGGTGTTCAAGACCTCGTAACACTCACAACAGCATGCCTGCAGCTACAATACATCGTTTCCGACAGCACTTTAGACCAATTGTCTGTTCAACTTCCCATCCGGCGGAGTCTCCTCACTCAGGCGCTGCAGGGCCTGCCGGAGCTGTATGGTCCTGTAGCAGCTCAGCACCAGCAGAGCCAGATTGAGGAAAGTATCGAGCCGTCTGTGTCTCGCAATCACGGCGAGGTTACGTTGCTCTATTCAAAAGTTCCAGAGTCTCCTTTAGGGTATGCAGTATGCGGCTGGGGAGCACAGGATTATGGATATGGGCTTCATGTAGGCGGTGTGCCTCTGCATCCGCACCATCGATATCGCTTTTCACTACCTGCCATGAATGCTGGAAGGGATTGTGTGCTGGAGGTGCGTGTTGCTCCGCTTGTGGTTTTGCAATTATGTGTGCCTGTTGGTGCCAACAGAGCTCAGCGGCCGTTCTGTTTTCCCAAAGAAGTGAACGGTCCAACGCTCAGTCTAACGGAGTCGCTCCTTGCAATGGAAATGGAGGCAGAGGAGGAACGAGGGCTTCGACCGGTTCTCACTAGGTCACAGCGTGGTGGTGGTGGTAGTGGTGGTGGCAGCACACACGAAATACCAGCGGCAACTACAAAAGTTGAAAAGAACAAAAATCCGTCTGCAGCGGGGCGGCAGAAGCGGGCTCGTACGAAGCCCAAAACTGAAGAGCAACGGCGCCAGCGCACGACGGCGGTATTGGAGTCTGCACGCACCAGCACCGGGCTCTCAGACTTGTTGTTAGAGAACTCTACCACAACGGACACACTGCATGGCGGCGGTAGTGCGTCCATGGATGCCACGCCCGGCACCCTCTTAGTACGTAGGCGTATTGAACAAACATACAACTCGGACACGGTCCTATCTCTGACTGGTGGCGCCACAGCGATGGGCGGGCTGCGAAACAACGTGGTCTTTACCACTGGACTGTCGCTAACCCGGACCGAAGAACGGAAATGTGAGTCTTTAGGCTTGGTGGTAAACCCAGATTTGTGTGAGGCTCCATGTGCACGTGTGCTGGTGGTGCAGAAGCCTCTTGTGCGTAGTGTGAAGCTGCTCACTGTGCTGCCGTATTTGTCGGCAATGGTGACACACAGATGGGTGTACTCGGTTTTCGCGAGCCGTGATGCTTCTGTTCCCTTCGCTGACTTTGCATACTCAGAGCCACGCATCCCTGGTAGCATCGAGTTTGCCAATGACTTCTCTATACGCTCTGTGCTTGCTGTTCCGTGTCGCCAGCGACAGCAGCTGCTTTCGGCGCACCGCTTCTGGGTGCACCCCCTCACGAAGCCGCAGGAATCTCCCAATAATGACCTCAAGACAGTCATTATAGCTTCAGGCGGGGTCATAACCAAATCGCTGTGTCGCGCGACGGTGGCGGTCCTACCAGCTAAGAAGGTGTCAGGGCCTCAGTGGCAGTCGATGTTGCGAGAGCACAGCGTGCCCGTTGGCGCTGGTGGTGGCGTGCTCCGCGTAGTACCAGATGACATTTTCAAATGTGTACTTCAACAGAGACCGCTGCTGGTGTCTTCGGTCAATGTGCCTGCCACCATGGTGACTCTCAAGGCTTCCGCTGAAGGGGCTTCTCAGCACCCAGTGGCGACGCTTTGCACGCCTGGGGGAAGACGTTCTGCGAAATCTGTCACTTGCACCACACCAACCCCCTCGTAGGTCGACAAAATCGATGCCTAGAAAGAGAGAGAGGAGGGGGGGAGGGGGGAAGGGGGAGAGAGAGACGTGTAGTTTGCTGGTGTGCGAAGACGGAGAGCAAAAGCAAGTGGGGGAGACATCACGAAACAACTTACACGTATTTTTTCGTCAATATTTGCATCATTTATAGTTTGTTTGTTTTTTCAACTAAATGTATCAAACAAACGGTGTGTGAAGCAGTTTTTTCCTTTTGTCTCATTGACATGCTATGTCTTCAGTGTGGGCATTAGGTGTTGCCTTCACTCGTGAATCTCCCTCTCTTTTTTTTTTTTTTTGGCAAAGTTTCATTCATGACGTGTCTTTCGCATTCTTCCTTATTATTTTTATTACTTAAACTTTCCGGAACTTTGTGACGGTGTCACCTCTATTGCTTTCTCTTGTGCTATTTTTAATTGGTGTAGGAATCAGAATCCACATTAGTGATGCGCCGTCTTCCGTGCGTCATCCGGTGCCAGAGGACCTTGCTGTGCGCCTCTACAATCACTACTCCATGCTGGTATCATGCCTCCAGTAATACTGCCGGTGGATCTTTGACGTCATCTCCCGCTGTCTCTTTCTCTGTTGATGCGCTGCCTCCCGCACTACGTGAAGAGTTTGACACTGACGCCAATGTACGTGCCCTCTCACATGTACTACGGCGTCATAGCAAAGTAGATCACCCAGTTTCGGTGCTTCCGACGTGGGCTCACATGGTGAGCTGGCGCTGTCGCGCATGTAGGACACAATGGAGTGCACGGCCCAAGGACCGCACGGATCGTCAAACATGCGAGGCATTTAATTGTCCCTGTTGTACTCATGTACCCACAAGTACTGCTGCTACTACCACCGTACGTCGCGAGGAGGAATCTCATCTTACCTCTTCATCATCGCCGAGCCCTCGCGTATCCATCTCTACATGCAAAAATGCATCCTCAGGTGAGGGGCGGCTGCCTCAGCGGCTTCTCCTGCTGGGTTCGTATCCGACTTTGGCTGCTCAGTGGGATGTTGAGCGTAACTCTCAGCTGCACAATCGTGTGCCTCACAGCGTTGCCACCGTGCCCGCAGGTAGCGGCAGCTCCGTGTGGTGGCGCTGCTCCTTGTGCGAGCGTCCATGGCTCGAGAAGGTATCGAGTCGCGTGGCAAGACATGAGGCCTTGAGGCAACGCTTAGGTGTTGCAGTCGGGGAAGTAGCAGACAGTGGAGTGAGGTCTGACGTAGTTTCGTTATGCCCGTCGTGTGAAAGCCGTGGCGCGACAGATCGGGTAAATCAGCGCGCCACATCCACGGGGAGAATAAAGCAAAATGCCCAGCAGCTGTCCTTGTCGATACGCCCTACAAGACTAAGTGAAGATGCAGCGCTAATGCAGGAGGTGCGTCTAAGACCGCATGAGGATCCAAGTATGATTGTTATGGCCAGCGAGCAATTGTTAAACTGGGAGTGTCGGTTCTGTGGTCATGGATTCCAGGCTTCCGTGGCAGGCCGCAGCCACCGCTACGAGCGGTGCCCGCAGTGCTCGGGGTCTTGCAAAACACCTATGAATCTTCTTTCTATTCAGCGTCCAGACGTTCTGCACGAGGTGAGCAAGACGGTGTCACGCACCGCACTCGCACATACCAGCATACACGACAACAAGGAGCTAACGTTTGTGTGCCGCAGGTGTCTTGCACCGTACCGCATGTCTGTCCGTGCGCGGTGTTCCGTTCCTGTAGGATCCACTGCATGCCCCAAGTGCTTTCTTAATGAGTCCAACTATGCTCGGGCTGCTATCGCTGAAAAAGACGGGGCCAAGCTCTCCCAGAAGGAGCGGCGCACCGTCCTGCGCCTGGCTCATCGCACCAGCACCAGTGTTATAAACCGTGACACACTTGCTCTAGCGCAATGTGAACTCCAGCGGCGGCGGCGCACGCTACGTGACTAGAGAGCATTTAAAAAATATTTCCTTTTGGTGTACCTTTCTTTGCTTTAGTGAGGGTCAGAATCCGTAAATATATTTTTTTGTAAACATTGCGCGCTGAGAAACTTTTACTGTGATGTGCGCCACGGGGACAAATAAAATTTTCTTTTGTTGTTGTTGTTTAAAGTGATGTAACATGTTTTGATGAGATTGTACATAGATATAGGTGTGTGCACACGTATCGGGTTCCTTCTATATATAAATTCATATGTTATACAGTCTTTCCGTTCTCTGCTCACTATGTGCTTCTCACTCTTGCTTATGTCTATTTGATGCGAGAAAAATTGAAACTGGTACGTCCCAAATATAGATATAGAAGGGTGAAGCGTAGGTCTTTTTTTTGTTGTTGTATGTTTGTTTGCTTCTCAGCTTACCAGATATTTAGGGCTTTCTATCATTGTTTTTATATTGCACACTAACATCTAATATGGACAGCGCTGCGCTGCGCGTGGCGTATGGCGACTCTGCCCCACGTCTCACTGACTTGGCATTGCTGCTCTGCGAAGGGGCACTTCGTAGATTGCGGCCGCAGCTCGCGGCGCATCCAGACTGGGCCGATATCCTATATGGATGGTACATGCACAAGATTGCCTTTCTTAGTGCCGCTCCGGAGGATCCACCTCCGCCGTGGGCGAGTGAGTGCGGCGCTGCAGAAGTGGTAGGGGACGCGACCTCTGGTAGTGAAGCAGCTTGTGGAGGGGTCCTTCTCAACACCAGCGGTGGCGACGGTGTAGGCGTTGCCTCTCCCTTCGGTTCTCCGTGTCGCACGAACGCGGGCGTTACATCTCACCGCGGACCGCACGGAAACGCGGGTGATGTGGACTTTTCTCTGGCGTTTGAGCAGACGTGTGGAACCGCCATGAGTGTTTCCTTTCAGGGGCAGCATAGTACGATAACTGAGTCTACGAGAGAGCCATCCACAGAAATTGCCAATTCTTCAGAGTCTCGTGCCTTGCTTGAGAAGGATCCTGGCTTCCAGTTACTTAGAGAAGTGCTAGCGCTTTGTTTTCACTTGGGTGGTGTTTCATTGTCAGCATCCGCCGCGATTGTTTTTCGTGAACTACTAGAGGGCACAGCGACGGAGCGATGCTCAGCAATGAAAGGTGCAATCAACAATAGTAGTAGTAGTGAAGTAGAACTGCTTGCACTGGCACGTCTTTTTGACTGGACGCTCAGTGAAGAGGAGTCACTGTCTGCACTCGGGAGTGCTACACGCAGCTTTCACGTGTGGGTGAACGTCGCGTGGCGCTGCGCATCCTTCACTCGACAGTCACGCCACGCTTCACTCGCGCGTGTGTGGGCAAGAGAGTTGATGCAAGATGTAAAGTGCGATCCACTTGATGCAAGTCATCTGTACAGAGAAGGCAGGTTTGCTGCCGTCATGGAAGAAGCCGGACAAGGGATCAATATTGAGGCCATGTACCTTTTTATACGTGAAGTGTTTGAGGGTCATGCGCGGTCCGAGAAGGCTCTCATGGAGCTTTTGTTTTCCCAGACGCGTCCCTCGCAACTGCCTGACACCTATACGGCACGCCTTCTCCTTCTTCAAGGTCCTGCAACGGCCTCAGCGGTGAGTCGCCAAGACCTTATAAACCGTGGCTCCCAGCCTATCTTACACAACGTAACGTGTGGAATGCTACTCTATTCACGTTACTACCTGGCCGCCCACTCCCTCACACTTGCGTGCCAGTGCGCGCAGACCGCCGTGCTGGTTGGTCATCAATTGCATTCTAGCAGCACGCTGGCGCTGGCACACTATAGCTGCTTCCTTGCGTACATTGCCAGCTGCCGCACTACCGAGGCCGCAGATAACATTTCCATCGCACTGCAGCTGAGCGTCTCACAGGGCGGGGATGCCGCCGCTGCGGATCACGCTACTACAGTCTCTGGAGACCTCACTGTCGGTGCCCTCAGCTTCATTGGCGTCGCACATCTTCTTCTTTTGTTCCCCGCGACAGTAGGCAGCACGCTGCGGTCGATGCTCACAATGGGTCTGGATCTGTGGGTGTCTTCATCTCCGTCCTCACTGGCAGAGAATGCTGGTGCTGGGATGCCAGTGGTTGATCCTTCTTCTTCTTCTCCGCCACTTGCTGGTGCAAGTGGCGGTGGGACAGCGAGTACTGGCAACGGAAGTGGCACCGGCGGCGGACACGCAGTAGTGGAGCAGACGATTGCCCAGACGTTGCGTCACGCGCTGCTGCTCTCGGAAATAGAAGCCTTTCACCATCCAGTGCCGTGTTTTGCATGGGTGGAGATGACCTCCGCGCTTTCCCGTGACTGCTTGCTCCTCACGGGAACTATGTACGGTGTTACTGTCAGTCCGATGCACATTGACACCCCGATCCTTGGAGGTCTGCTTGCGCAGCTGAAGGACGAGCTTCTTGTCAGTTCTCCCGCGCATCAAGTGCGACCATCAGCGGCGCTCCTTGCAGAGGTGATCCGCCACACAGCGCACCACTCCCTAGCGCTCCAGGAAGGTCTGACTGAGCCATCACCAGAATCTGAGAAGAGCGGTCCTGTTGAGGTCCTGTGTGATGCCTTAAGCGCCATACAGACACACTACGGGGAAGGCGGTGTACGTGCAGCCGAGCAGGATGCCTTCTTCTCTGGCACTGCTCGGTATCTAGTGGCCTGCTGGCTCGCACGTAATGGGTTCATTGCAGCTGCGTTCGAGGGCTTCAGCGATGTTATCGATGGTCTTCATCACACCGCTGGACTCTTTACTTCCTCTGATAGTACAATAGAAAAGTCAGGGGAGGATTTGTATTTACCTCCAGACCACCTTCTGCTCCTGGCTTATTCACAGCTCAGGAGAGCTGAAGTGGCACTTTACTTGGGCTATTACCAATCTCTCGAGCACTCCGCCGCCACGTTGCTGGCTGTCAGCGTACGGGCCAACTTTACGTTTGGTGTACTCGTTTCTCAGTTTATTGAGCTTTTCTCCTTGCAGCACAAGAATAGCTGCAGCGAGCAGCTGGCTGCCTCTGCTGCCCTCCTACACTCCGCCAACGCAATGGGACTTTATAGTATTTTACTGCGCGTACGACTGCGCCGTGTGTCGGCGCTCAGTAGTGGTGGAAGATGGCAGGAGGCGTTGGAGGAGCTCGACAGGATCACGGAGCCAGTGCCTCGAGCGTATAGCGCCGCTCATGCCTTGGCGAAATTTAACGTTGGCAGTGAGGTGCTGCTAGGCGTGGTACAACAGTCGGAGCGACGGAAGCGATCACAACGCCGCCAATGCGCTGCTGCACTCTCCAATTTTATTTCTGAGGGTATCTCTGTGCTGTCTGGCATTGCTGGTATTGGTCCTGAAACTGATGCAGGTACGGTCTTGCGTGGTATTGCCACTGAGACTTTAAACTTCTGTGTGTCACTTCAAGAAGCACTGTGCATTCATACTTCAGTACTACGCGCCTCAGATCTATGCGCGGATGCGCACCTCACTTGTGCTTCAGATTGTAAAGCACTACATAATGGCATTCATAAGAACAGTGTTGGGCATTCGCTGCGTGTTATTGAGTCCCTCGCGCAGTCTTTGAGCGCGCGGCACTTGCTCCATGGCGTGTGGGCGAAGATGCTGAAATCCACTATGACTGCGGCGTGCCGTGAAATCATGAATGGTACGTTGATCCGTATGTTGGACCCTTCCCTTTCGTAGTATGTTTCGTTGTTGTTGATGTTTTCGTTTATCTGTTCTTAGCAAGAAATATCAAATTTTCTCAAAGAGAGAAGGGTGATTAAAGTATTGTCGTTAGATCCACTCATCGGTACACACGTAGAACATATATATGCAAAAACTATAGCGTTTCTTCTAAAATGATACAACAGAGGTCTTTTTTAGTGTCTTCATCGTTTTTTTTTTTTTTTTTGCTGATAGCTGCATAAAATCTGAATGAATCATTGCCTCCTATGCTTTTCTTCATATCATTGCAACCGCCGTTTTTTTTTTTTTTGATATTCCTTTTTAAATCTTAGTTGTGGCTCAGCGTAGATAGTTTTTTTTTCTTGTTCTTTCAATAGCTTGTTAAAACGCCCGCTTATACTGTTCGTGGTGCATCGTCCTTCACATTTTCTCTTTTTTTGTGGTGATAATATATATATATATATATATCTTTTTTCTTTGCTTCAAGTAATGGAGCATGGAAATGCAACTGAAGTTGCCAAGAAGGCACTGGACTTCAAGCAGCGCTACTACTCTATGCTGGACGACCCTGTCAAGCGCGGCGACCTCCCTGCGCTTTACTCCAGCGACGTTCCCAATCTCTGCGAGTGGAACGGGCACCCTCTCAACACCCAGCAGGATATCGCTGGCTATTTCAGTACTCTGCCCAAGACATCTCATCAGATCGACGCAGTGGACGCGCAGCCTCTTCCCGGTGATGAACGTGCTGACTCGTTTATTATGACTGTGAGTGGCATTGTAACATACGACGATGAGCACAAGCGTGAGTTCTACCAGCGTCTTGTACTTCGCCGTGGCGACAACAATGCCTATTACATCTTCAACGACTACTACCGCTGGCTCTCTGAGAAGTAAGCAGGGTCTTTTAGAGGTTTTGCAAGACTCACCACCGCGAGACCCTCCGTCGATTTCCAATAACAAAAAAGAAAGGCACTGCTACACAGATATTTTTTTTTGGTCATGCATATATGTACACGTATATTGAGGCTCCCATCACAGTCGTTAACACACACACATATGGAAAAGCATAATGCACACCATTTTTATTCAAGCTCTGTCAGAAGGATCTTTTTTTTTTTTTTTACTGACGGACGCAGTTTCTCTTCAACGTGTAACTGTACTTAAGTGAAAGGAGAGAAATAGAAAAACAAACTACCAGTATTACATGCTAACATTAAAAATAATAGATAAATGGTTGCTGTCCTCTTTTAGATTACATGTTTGTTGCAGCGATACAAAGCGCATCATGTACGCGCATTAGCGAAAGTGATGTGATGTATCAGCTATGGGTTCATGAGGATCGACGGTGCTTGAAGTGCCGATGGAACCACTTTTTTTTTGTTTTTTCTCTCACATCTCCTTCATCTACTTTGTATATCTTTCTGTATTTTTCTTTTGCTTTCACTCGCGTGAATATCATTTTTATTATAGTTCACAAGCAGTGCCTAGATATTTTTGTTATTTTAGAGCTACAGTTCTGTTCCTGTGTTCGCCTGTGCACGCCAAATCCATAAGCAACACCTGTTAGAGAGACTTGTGGACTCTCCTCAGACACGAGATTAAAGTTGAGCAATCTTTAGGTGTTTCTTTACTTTTTTGTTGAACACCTCACCATGTCGCTAAAGAAAGGCAGTAAACGGCTGTCCAATACTGGAGCCGCTACGGAGAGTAGTCCAATATCAGATGTGTCTCATCACAAAGCGGCAGCCAGCAAGGCCTTTCTGGAGAACCACTATCGCCACCTTATTCGAGAGACACGCAGTGGAGCAGTGCGTCCTGTAGGACCGCGCGAGCGAGAGCTAACGGTGGACAACTTCCAACTGATCAAGTGTATCGGACGTGGAGCCTTTGGTGAAGTATATGTGTGCCAGCGGAAAGGAGATCCCACCAAACAGCTTTTTGCTCTGAAGCGACTGCGCAAAACCGACATGATCAAGAAGAAACAGGTCACACACGTGCGATCTGAAAAGGATGTACTCGCGGAGGCGGCGACGGTGAACTCGTGGGTAGTGAAGCTGTACGCAAGCTTTCAGGATGAGCAACATCTTTACATGGTAATGGAGTACATGCCAGGTGGCGATATGATTTCCTGGCTTTGTGAGAAGGGCATCTTTGACGTTGAAAGCACTCGCTTTTACATTGCGGAGCTGTGCGTGGCCGTCGCCAGCGTGCATGCCATGTACTTTGTTCACAGAGACATCAAGCCTGATAACATTCTCTTTGGCTCAGATGGGCATATCAAATTGAGTGACTTTGGCCTTTCAAAGCGCTTCTCTCGTAACAAGGACGATCTACTCGAAGTAGAGGACGAGGACAACAATTTGCTGCCAGCGGGTGGTGGCGGACACGAGGATTACATGACGGACCCAGAGGCAGTGACACGTGCTTCTGACTCGCGAAGCATGACTGGCGTCCTTACCTCACCTTCACTTTCACTCGCTGGCGATGATAATGCTATTGACATCCGACACATTCGCGACCGTTGCATGTTTGAGTCAATCGTGGGTAGTCCTGGGTACATCGCCCCCGAGATCTTGTTAAGGCATCGCTACGGCGTCAACTGCGACTGGTGGTCTGTTGGTGTGATCATGTATGAAATGCTTTATGGCATTCCTCCTTTTTATTCACAGGACCCGCACTCCACCTGCCATAAGATCACGCACTGGCGAGAGTACTTGCAGTTCCCTTCCGGCCGTGGCATCCCAGATGACGCGGTAGACTTCATGCGACGCCTTATGTGTGACCCGCAGCAGCGCATGGGGTTTGAGGAGATCAAGGCGCATCCCTTCTTCGAGGACTTTGATCTTTCACGTCTGAGGGGGATGAAGGCGGCGTATCAGCCACTCTTATCAAACCCACTCGACACCAAGTACTTCCCCGAGATTGACGAACGTACGCTGCAGCCGCGCTCACCGGAGGATCGCACGGTGAAGGAGGTGGACCCTCGCGGGGTTATGTTTGCTGACTTTCACTTTAACTACAACAGTCGCAAGTAAGAAGGAGAGCAAACGTGTAGGGAGAGATAGAAAGCTTTTTCTGAAAGGAGGCTCTAGTACAGCAGAAGCGTCTGGTTCTTAGATCTCTTGTGTTCTATATATAGTATATCTCTATGGTGTTTTTCATATATATATATATTTTCATTTATTAGCACCCTCTGCGTGGGTGTTGCTGAGTGGTAGCGCTTTGTTGCTATTGTTTCTGTTACCCTCTATCGAGTTCTTTTCTAATGGAGGTATTTATATAGTGTCGGATTCGTTTTCTTGTTGATGCTTTGTGTTGCTGTCAAAGTGAAGAGTATTTAGTTTTCGTGTTGCTTTTTTCTTTTATTTTTCTTCAGACCAGGCCGTATGTAACGTTTTCTCTTCACATGGTCTTCCTTTTTCCTTTCTTCTCATCTATACATTTGCCATGCTATGACATTACTTTGCCCTTTCTTTTTTTTATATGTAGAAAAACATAGCTGCTGTGACATCTGGTTTGATGCTGAATAAAAAGGGGCATAAAGGCAATGGAGACGACTTTTTCAATTCTGTAGTGATATACTTGTATGCTATCGTGATTGCTATTTTTTATGTTTGCTTTTTTTCCTTTAGGGACTCTAGGGTCTACTATACTGCTTTTTTTTTTCAGGTTGCTGTGTTGTTGTGTTCGTTTTGACTTGCATGTGTGCTGTAATACAATAAAATGGAAGTGACGATGAGAATATTGTAAACAAAAGAAAAGAATGAGGGAAGTACGCTCGTTGGCCTTGATCATCTATTTAAAAATCTTCGTAGGTGCTGCTGTTTGTTATATATGGTAGTTGCTTGGCGGTACTGGATGGACGTCCTATAGAAAGTGATATGTCTCCTTTATTTCCCTTTCTTCCCTTTTTTTATACATATATGAAAAATTAGTTTTTAATATCTACATATATTTGAAAGTACAAAGCATTTTTTTTTGTTTGTTTTTGTGTTTGTGTGTGTGTGTGTGTGTGTGTGTAACTTTTGGTGCGTTCTTATCGAAAGTACATTCAAAAATTTCTTCACAACTTTGCGTGAGATCAAAAGGGCGGCTCAAAGAAGCCCACTCACTCTCGCCACTCTTATATAGCATGCGCCTCTCCACTTTCATTCTATCTGTTTTCGTGCTGATTGCATGTCTTCTTACGCTATCTACGGAGGCTAACAAGGCCCCTACACGAGTGCTGGAGCTAACTCCCAACAACTTTGATGATTACATATCATCAGAAAGACAGGAGAAGTACGTGTTTGTCTTATACTGCGCGAAGTGGTCGCGCCAGTGTAAGCCACTTGAGCCGCTGTGGGATCACTTCTCAATGACGCACTCTACGACGAAACTCCGTGACATTGTAACAATCGCCAAGGTCCAAGCTGACAAGTATCCAGAGCTCGCAGCGCGTATGAGCATCCATGGATATCCAACCATACGCTACTACACCCCGCAGTATCCCGATGGACTAGACTACTCTAACGCGCGTGAACCGAGTCTCTTCTCCAGTTTCGTATTCCAGTTTACGTAACAAAAAGCAAGTACCGTGACACAGGAAATTAGGCCACTGGAGAAGCAAATTTGAATTCCACAGCCTCTCTTGGCACATTGCAGAGTGCTTATGAAAAGTTCTTGTTTCAGTTGCTTAGCAGTACATGAATGTTTTTTTTTTTTTTATATCTACATCATTCTTTGATTTTCTATTAGTTTGAGATTTTCTCCTCTTTTTGAGTTTTCTGATACATTTCCTGTTTCAATCAGCAGCGTCGCACCACGATAGCAGAGGAAGTCAGCTATGATTATATATATATATTGTTGTACGTGTGTGTGCAGATGAGGAGGTGTTGCCATACCTTCACCATTTGCGGTTTTTTTTTGAATTTACAGCATCAAACTGACAAAAAGAGAATAATAAATAGCAAAGGGATCTAAGTGCTCAATATATATATATATATATATATATATAAGTGATTATCATATGTGCCTATCATATGGATAAAGTTCATGCTCGATTCTTATAAATAATTTCAAAAAAATGTTGCTCAATGCGTTGTTCTGCTCTCTTTTTTTATTATTATTGTTTTTGCACATTTGTTTTTTATTGTTAAAGTAAATTTAAAGTGCTATCTATCTAGATATATATTCAGTCTGCAGCTACTACAAAAGAATAAAATAAAACATTTATACATATATAAAAACAAATACAAAAACTATATAGAACGCCATACACCACATAGCAATATTATGTCTCTTCCTCCTATTAATCAACACAGAGGGGGTAGTTACGATTTTGAATATGAAAAAGACTCAGATTCCGGGTACGTTGCGCAGGAGGTTGGTGTGGCACACCGGAGGCAGCTAACCGTGTGCGTTGAGGATGAAGGTGACGGCGGTATTGGCAGATACAACACACCACGGGAGAGAGACAACAATCCATATAGATCCACCAAGTGCATGGACCACCACGTGATACAGCGTATGCAAGATGACGTACAGCGCCAGCGGAGGCGGAAAAACATGCCACGCTCCGGCATCCCCGATCGCGGTGTTCTGTACGAAACTGACCTTCGCCATGCTTTGAAAAACTACCAGAATGGGAGTGACCGTGGCGTGTATAGCGGGGCCCTTGTCCTCCCCGCCATACGGTCCAGTGCTAGACGACCAAGCCTTACTCGTAGTCGCTCCGGTAGCGTGCAGCGCCGGCCTTCCGCTACCCCGGGTATCTCCCCGGGCAGCAGTGCTCGAAAGGAAAAAAGAGATGTGAGTGCTTGCAGACGCCGGCCAAGTCGCAAAGTGTACTCTCCTGATGCTAGAGCTGAACATCTTGATCATGTAGAGGTCGCGTCGTCGAGAGCCTGGAGTGGCTCTCGAAGAGGTAGCAGTAGCACGTCGATTGCCGCAATGCAGCGCGCATACAGACCTCAACGTAGTAGCAGCAAAAGCAAAACTCGCTATGCCACTGAGGAGGAACTACTATTACGTCAAGCCCGCCGACGGTCTAGTGCGTTTCAAGAGTTGAATGATGACCGCCGTCGTAGGTCATCGTCGTATCTAGTGTCAGCTCGACGACTGGGCGATGGACGTCATCCACAAAGTAGTCGATACTATAGCAGCAGCAGCAGCAGTAGTAGTGACAGCGAGGGGGGCATTGACGACTTCATTGAACGCGAACGTCGCCGGCCATCCTACAGCGAACCTCGATGGTCATCGAGAGTCTCAGAAGAGGATAGACGACAGCAGTCCGTCGAGCGAGCGCGCTCTCATGACAATGTCTGTGAGTCGTTTAGTGCTGAGGACTACTCAGGCTGGTAATTTATGTTGTTTTAGGTTGCCACGCACTTACGTTTTAGATTGCTCCCTTCATTTTTCATTTCTGTGTATGGAAGTCAAAAACGATACTACCACTATATATATATATATATATATCTGCTGATGAGAGTAGTGCTTCTTATTGTTTATATTTCGTGTACTCTTACTTTTTTTTTTTGCTGGAACAGTGAAGTCGAATTATGCTTGGAGACATAGTAGCATGCTTTTTTTTTGTGTGCGAAGTTATAATTGTTTTGCTTTTTTTTTTTCTAATTGCTCTACTATAATGCTATTCCATTTTCTTTTGGTTACTGTGGAGTTTTCTTCGATGCCTGTGATGTACTGTTTGCCAAGCACAGTACTGGATTTCTTTCTTTTCTTTTCTTCGTTCAGAGTGGCACTCGCGAACCGGGGGTGTTGCAGGTTGCTTCTCTATCTGTGCTGAGCGCAATCTATTCTATTTTTATTATTTTTTCTTTTGATCTTCTTTGTTTCTTCTACGTAAAATGCTTAATGGATGAACATACATATTAATTACTATTGGAGCTTCTGCTTTTTTTTCCATTTTGTATATTTTCATTACATCGTTTATTGTATTTGCTTGCGGCAAATGTTTTTTTCCGTTCTTTCTATTTTTACTTATATGCCGTATTTAGAGTGGAAATAACGTTTTCTGCTCGTGCATATGGAACCCTTATGCCGTGCTTGTGAATTTATTTACTGAACTTGTTATGGTGTGGTTCCTCAGTCAAGCAACACTTCATCTTTGTATCTTCATTTTGATTCTTATTTTTTTTGGGGAAAAACATCGACTTTTGTCCAGGCGTGTAGCGGAGAGAAGCTTTTTTTTTTTTTTTTTGCGAAAGCCCCAAAATCGTGAAAGATAGGCACTCAAGCACTTGTTCTTCTATTTCACCTAACCCATTATATTATTTTCTTCCTTACAGTGAAATGCGAGCGTGTGCTGGAACACATATTGCTTTATACTATCAGAGGACCGGCGTTGCGAAGAAGTTCTACTGAACGTAAATTGTAGTGTTGATGTATTGCTACATGGCTGCCTAGTAAGGCCTCAATGTCGGCAGTTGGCAGTTTTCATATTTTTTGTTTGATGGAAATAGCACGTTGATCTTCTTAAAAATGTGGGACTGAAAAGTGAGTCTTCTGTTTTACATTTCTTTTCCTAGCACTCTGATCAATTCTGCTTTTCTAGGCATTTTTTAAAAACAGATTTCTCGTTTTTTTTGTTTTGTTTATGGTGTGCTTTATATACAAAAGTACTGACTCAATGGTGCACTGTAACATTTATATATACATTCTCAGTTAGGTTAATACAGAGCTGCTTTGATGTTTTTTTTCTGTTTGTTTGTTTACGCTATACTTAATCAATTTTTGTAAGCAGTTGATAAAGAGTACACACACACATGGCTTTTTTTTTGTTATGATTCGCTGCTTAAAGACGTTCATCCGCTACGTTTACATTTTCTTATCTTTCTTGGCCCCCTCCCCATTTCTCCTTCTGTAGTTTTATCCATAGAGTAACTTCTTATTGTATAAGTAGTTAAGTTTTTTTTTCTCCTTTTGTTGTTTGATGAACAGCGACCTACGATTGTAACAAACTGTTTATCGTACTATCTTCATTTTTCAAGTTCTACGTATTGAGTTAAAAAAAAAAAACGCATACATTGAAATTCATATAAATTGTTTCATAGAGCAGAACGCCGACTGCTTACCTTATCTCACAGATGCCACTTCATGAACATCATGAGGACCATGAGGAAGCAATGCAGCAGTTTGGCTTTAACGATTCCTTAAAGGAAATGGCTGAAGAACGTATTTTGGTTTGGGACAGCGATGATGACGACGCCGATGTTTTACATTCCGGCGATGGGGATGCAACGAATATAACCAAACATGATAGAGATATTCATAAAAGCGTAGAAGTGTCTGAAACGTGCAGGTCTCAGATCAGCACAAGAGGTACAAACTATACGTGTGCCATCCAGCACAGAGGAGTTTCTTGCTCTTCAGCCACTTCAGCTCGAATACGCAATGCACCGCCGTCAACGATCACGAGAGCAGCTTCGTGTGCCTATGCACTGCTAGAGCGCCAGTCAGCACCAGAGATTACAACAGTGGAGCGGCGTGCGTGCGCAGGGCAGCTCCGCAAGATCGGAGGTGCCTACCGTGCACTTGTGGAAGGTTCTTCCTTTTCAATGTGGGTGCGATATGCTGAGATGAATGCAGACATCATTGCCGAAACGGAGTCTTACTTCGCCTCAGAGGCAACACAATACAAACAGAACTCACCCAAGACTGAAGATGGCTTTCATGTAGTAAAGGATAGCACGCGACACGTGAAAATAGAACTGCGTACACAAAGCAATGGCGCCTGTGCGTGCGGTAATGCCTCTCCGCTACGTCCTGGCCTGAAGCGGCAAGAGCGACCACTGGGGGGTTCTGAAAAATCAGGCGCCACACCCAAGGAAAGCGTGACGGCTGAGTGTGGTAAGCAAGTCGATGGCTTTGAGCTTTCTCCAGGTGAGCGGCTCGCCATTTCTCTTCTTGAATCAGAAGATGAAGCTTCAATTCGCTCCACACTTCACGCCACTTACACGGCCCCTCGACTGTATCCTTCTTCTCCCTGCAGTGTGTGTAGGCCTCCAGACCACAATTGCGCACGCGATGGCCGCCAGTCCTCCTCGGGTGAGAGCGCAGGCGTGAGTGATTTCTCTCTTGCAAGTCTGTATGGACATGAAGAGAAGCGAATGCGCGCGCCAGTTCTCAAGCGTCCACGACCTTCAACGAGGGCCCCTGAATCTAATTTACAAGATGTGTGCTCCGCATCCCGCAGGCTTGAGTTTGACAATTGTGCGGCAGGCGATGACACCCCACAACAGTGGGGCTCACCTTTGCGTGTGTCGTCGCTGTCTTCGTGTGTAGTGGCGGCTCATACAGAGCGCACTTCCCAGGAGTGGCTACATTTCCGCCAACACTCTCTTGCGGTACCTTTTTTCTGAGCTAAGTGATACAGAGACACTATCATCTCCATCACTTCTCTTCTTTTTTTTTTCCCAATCTATATATTTGTCTTGTACTGATTTTTTTTTCTTTTCACTCACATTTATTCAAATTTGTAAACGAAATTATCGCAAGTATCCGCGCACGTGTGCTTGGAATAAATCGATTATCTCGTTGCTCATCTTTTTAAAAATATTTGAGTCACTTCTTTTTTGAATTTGACTATTAACTGCTATGAATGAAGATCTTTACATATATATATATATATATATATGATTATTCTGGTATTTTTTTTTATGCATTTCTCCCTTCAAATTTTCCTTTGAAATGCATTTTATAGTAAGAGGGAAAAAATGTCATCTGCTGTTGAGGCAACTGAATCGTTTGGTAGCAAGATACTTCTCTCAGCGATCTTGCATGCACCGGCTGTGGTGTCGAGTGCGCCTACGGTAGAGGCACTTTGCTGCGAATGCCCAGTGCTGTTTCTTCAGTCGTCAGCGAAGGAGCTTCAAGCGTGTGAGTCTGCTAAAACTCTTCCGCTGCACAAGCAGCTTGCTAATATGCAGTCAGTGTTTGCACAGATAGAAAGACCCAGTTTTATAGATGATGTCCACATGTTGCCCATCGCGTCAACTACTGAAACACTATGTTACTACGAAAATATAGTTGTTGCAGGCGCATCAGAGATTAGAGACGAGACCGCGCTTCTTGCGTTGGATTATGTGTTTATCAATGAAGGAGGCACCGCTGTCCCCGGTAGCGCAGATGGCCACATTTCTGCGCCGACACAATGGAACTTTTCCAAGAGCACGGAGGATGACGTCAAGATGGATGCCATGTACGCTGCTCCGCTTCTTGTCTTTGACGATCGCTACGAGGCGGATGGCTTCTGGCCATTCTTTGAGGCTCTCATACAGCGCGGCTCAAAGAACTGTACTGATTTTAAAGCAAAAGTGATACAGGAGGACGATGATGATGATAGTGGCATCCCTTTAGATCAGCAGTCTACTGCACAGGTGATTGTACAGCTGCAGGGCATTGCTGTTCCGCAAGTCCACAGGCCTGGGGAGGCAGGCGCCTCTTTTGATATCTTCTATACTCACCAGAAGGATGTAGAGGAACCACGCAAGGAAGACGCCAGCTCTCAGCCGCCAGATCGCATACATAAGACAACAACGAAGTTGGTTGTACGCAATGGGGCGACACTACACAATGTCCTTAGCGGTGCACAGGCCCTGTGTGAGGCAGTGGAGGAGCAGTGGGGCGTACCACACTGCGTGTTCTACCTTTCCTTCTTTCATGAGCACAGCATGCGCAAACAGAATCTTTGTGTGATACGGCTTACACATAGCTGCTCTATCAAGCTCGGCGTGGATGACTTACTTTCTTCTGAGGTGCTACGGATGCTCGTGGAAGAATTGACACTTGCATCAGCAGAAGGCCCACTTGAGTCTTCTCCCAACGAGGAGGTGTTAGATGTATTCGACGAAGAGGAAATCAGCCGCGCCTTTGAACAAACACGACTCACAAGAATTGTGCGCAAGGTGATGACTCATAACTACGCTACCTGCCGCGACACTAGCACTCCGCTCTTCCATTGGGTGGTGAATCTTCCTGAGTGTGAGCTGTTGGAGGTGGTGACGGGAACTGACTTGTTACCAGAAATCGAGCAGGCGGTGCACCTCCTCTGTGCCCACTTCTCCCCCGCCAATACCTCTTCAGAAACGGCCGCAAGCATCCTTGTGAGCCTGCAGGAGATCAACCTACTGCGTCAGCAGCGGCACGAAAAGCTGCAAAGGAGAAGGAAGGAACCATCGCACGGCAACGAAGAAGAGATAACGCCCTCTGCAGTACATGTCAGTTCCGTGCAAGAGGTCTTTTTATCTGATCCACGAGACTCTTCTGACCTGCTCTTTGACTGTCATTCTGCGGTACAAACAGAAAGCCCAGCTGCTGGCACATTGGAGGAGTGTCCCCCTTCCAATTTGAGTGAAGCACCTCAGCGCTTGGGCGATAGCAGCTTTCAACGAACCGCACCACAGTGCCCTCTTTCAGTGCACACTCAGCAGCGCCACACGATGAACGTCAAGCGTGGCGATGATCATGTGCATCCGCAACACTCGAGCAGTCCTGACACCAGCGCTGCAGACCTCACTAGCGCCGAGCAGTCACCTGACTCTTGCGTGCTACTCTCTGCCAGAGGGGACTCCCCAATGCACAGTTGTTTAGACTCTATACCAGTGAAACCGCTGGTCGTGATGCCACCTGTTCGCATCTCCGACTGTGCGTCGCCTAAGTGTTCTGTGGGAACTGCGGTATTAGTTCGTAGTGAGAGTGAGGATCGCAGACAACGTCGTCGCCGACCGATTAGTGGATGCAGCGGAAGGCGCGGTCCTACCTTCGACCGCATCCCGGATCATGGCGATGGAGAGCTACGGGTGCGGCGCCGCAGACCACTGACTAGTGGCGTAAAAGCAGCTCTGTTTGCTTGCCCCTACGACGACTTGTGCTCTGCTGCTCTTCTTTACAGTGGCGATGAGAGTTGCAATGGCTTTCAATACTAAGCACGTTGATGGCGGACTTGTAGAATGCTTTATGAGGAAATGTGTGCCTGAGTCTCGCATACAAGAGAAATATAGTAATTGCGCTTACAGTTATTGTTATTTTTTTTCAATAATGTTTTTTCTTTTCAGTTACAAAATGAAAGATATATATATCTATATAGACTGTGTGACTTCTGCGGATTGTAGTTTTCCTTTTACATCTCCTTCATATTTTTTTTTTTTTTCTATGAGTTCTTCTTTTTTTTTGCTTTATGAGGATTTATTCTGTGGTCTTTTTTTGGGAAAAACATTTCTACTTTTTTTTTTTCATTTCCTCGATGCGTGTATGTATGGCTAGTAGAGGAATAAGCCACAGCGAAGAAAAAGATTACATTACTACTACGAAACTGAACTCTCTGTTTGAGTTTCTTATCTACTTTTATTATTGGTGGTTTTTTCATCTTCAATTTTTATCGACGAGCGTCCTTGCACTGTCGTATTGCTGTTGCTTATTTTCTTTACTGTTGACACATGTTACTTTGCCATTATTCCTTCATTTATTATTTTTTCTTTTTGCTATTATTATCTTTGGAGTACTCTCTTATAAAAGTAGAGTCTTGCTTACATATAGTTACCAAGAAGGGGTTTGTGCATCCTTTTTTTTTTGTACAAAAAACATTTATATAAAAGTCTATAGGACATATATATATATAGGGAGAGAGAGAGCCTTTTCCTCCGCTATTTCCCCGTTTTTCTTTTCCAATTTTTTCCGGCAGCGACATTTTTTTTTTTTTTTACTTTCCACTGTTGAAGTGCTTTTGTTGATAGATTTGTGGTTGCTGACATTCTGTTATCGGAGGAGTTTTGCTGCAGAGAATATATATATATATATATTTATATTTTGACGGAAAAGCCACCCCTTCGTAATTTGTGTGTGTGTAGGAGTGGGAGTGCTGCTTGTAAATAGTTATGGATCTTTTTCTTAGAGTAAGGGGATACACAGGAGATCAAGCACCAACCCAATCTAATGCATGTAGCTCACCACTGGATGTCGATGAAGGTCTTGCGTGGAAAGCATGGTGCTTTGACTCTGGTGTGTGGACTGCAAGCGGACCTTCGCAGAGTGCTTACGTAGCTGACCAGCCAACAATAAGTAGTGAAGTACTTGCGAAGACGCGCATTGTTAGTCACTTTTTGAGCAATGGGAACTTCTTTATGTTTACATATGGTCCACCGAAGTCCGGTAAATCGTACGCTATGTTTGGAGAGGCATTGACTGCTGCGGGGCTAGAGAAGGACGCTAATGCGGTTGCTATTCAACGTAGACGACAGCGCAAACACAACGGCCGAGGAGGGGGCGGTTTGTTTGATAGCAGCGATAGCGATGAGTTCGGTGACAGTAGAGAGAGCGAAGACACGAGCGGCGACACCGTACCAAAACTGAACAGCTCTCAAGCGAAGCGTCTTCCTCCGAGAACCTCTATTGAGTACATGTCCGCCCCCCAAAACCGTGGTATCATAGTTGAATTTTTTGATTTCTTCTTTTCCCACCTAAACACGCGACGCTCGTCCAAAGGTGGTGGTAATACAAATCAATTATGGGGCCTCAAGACACCATTGCTGGAAATTTCAGTGTTAGAGTACTATGGAGGAGAATGGTTTGACCTTCTCAGTAATCAGCTGTGCAATGTGCCTGAGACTTCATTGGCAATCTTTCAAACGGTGTCCTCCTCTGCCAACGTGATGACAATGCTAATGCGCGCGCAGCGCCGCCGCATGGAGACGTCACACCCAAGTACTGTCACATCGATCTCGCATCTTGTGGTTCAAGTACGGCTTTGTGAGAGCGATGCGGAAGACCAGGAAGCCAGCGACAGACACTGCCACTATGGCTATTTCGTGGATCTTTGTGGAGCGGAGGTACTCCCACTACCCCCAGGAACATATAGCAGGGACGTGCACACGTCTAGTGATGCAGAGGGGCACATGCATAAAACTTTTGCTACTTTTCGTTCTGCGCTGCTGGCATACCAACCTACAAGAGTGGATGGTGTTGGTAGTGAGCACAGGTATAAGGAATTCTCTAAGAATACTCGATGGCCGCTCTTCTTGAAGCGCGCCATGAATGGCAGAAACAACACACACGTTGTCGGTATATTTGCTGTCCCTCCGAGCCATCATGTTACCGACGCTACAGCTGATATACTGCGCTTTTCAGAAGTCTTACACGAAAGGCAGGTCACAGGGGCGACGCGGGGGCATGCGAACGGTGTTCTGCCACCACTTTCGTCTTGCTCCTCATTCACTGATGGAGCTTTAGAGCCCACCACTCGTGCTGGTTGTGAAGACCAACCCCGGCACTATAGAAATTATGTGCCGAGCAATTCAAGTGGCAGCAGCAGCAGCCACACGACAGAAGAAAAGACGATCTTTAAAGCAGGTGGGAGTGGCCGCCGCTACAGCGATATCAGTAGTGAGCCAAACTTGTACACCCCAGTGAAACGCCTTGAGCGTAGTGACCTGGACAATAGTGGCAGCCCAGTCATCAGCACTGACACACCAGCGAAGCAGCGCGACTCGCATGGTAAAAAAAAGCATCGCAGACGCAAGAACAACAGCCGTTCTCCGCGTGGGATGACAACCGAAGACCGATATCAGTGCTACGCAGCGGCGGCGACTTCGCAGGCACATCAGACACCTTTCTCACCTCGTGCGGCGGCATCCCCGAGTGCGTCATCTAGAAGCAACGCTGCCAAGTTTCAGCACTCGACTGCATTCAAACAAGATGTAACAGGAAGCATGCGGGGAGCGAGTGGGGCTTATGGAACTTCCGTCAATAGTGCCTCTCGCCTGCTTAGTGAAGCAAAACCACTTTACAGCAGCGGCACCTTTCATGGACGGTTTTCCTATCTCTCGCCTTCTGCAATGGTGAGTAACATAGCAGCTACCTACTATTATGGGGATCAGGATATCGGTACACGTAGCAACGCTCAGACTTCTCCAACAGATGCTCTACTTGCTGCTGAGAAGCGCAGTCGCCGTTCACTCGAGAAGATCCAGTGCGAGTCCTGGGATCTCATATTGCTGCGGCAGCGCAACGAATTGAAAAAGATCACTGCTATGTCAAGGACACAGCGTTACACTCACATACCGAACTCAGCAGAAGCCACAACTGTTCGCGCGCGCTATAAGAATGATGCCAGTGCACGCAGGAAAGACTCACAAAGCTATAGGAAAGGTGGCAGCACTCCAACTGCGGTGTCGTCGTATTGTCACAGCGAGGCACGTGTGCTTCACAAAAGGCGTGAAGGTGCTGCTAACGGCAAATTGGCCACTGATGGACGGCATCACCATCAGCGCCAGCACGGCACTACGGGCTCTGGTCCCAGCTCGCATAATGCTACTTATCTCTCTCAGGAAAGTGCTTACCGCGGTACCTTGGATCCTGATGACTCACTCTTCTCGGTCTCGGTTGAAAGGCTGCCAGAACTGGTAAACAGAACGGAAGGCGTGTCCTCCACGATAACAGGCACTCACAGTAGGAAGGAACTGAAGGAGCACAAGCGGTGTGTCTCCCGTGAAGATCTCCTTCCTAAAGATATGGATGCGCGACACTCAGAAAGTTGTCGGAAAACGAGAGGTTCGCGTACTGACACGAACTGTTCTCTAAATACTCCCACTGGATGCACGAGGGGAAGCAGCAGTGTAGGCACGACACACCGCACGAAGGAGTCCTTGTACTCTACCGTGCGTAGTCAGGTATGCTCACCTGACATCGCTCCTCATGAGAGTGTTTATCCAGTTGTTGTAGAGAGCCATGCTCTTATATCAGCGCAGCGGGCTGTACTCGGCGAGGAATTGATGGCAAGGAGCTCGCTTGAACTAAAAGAGTTGCGCGCGCGACGGAAATTTGAGGCTCGGCCAAACAATTCCACCCCCACCACTCAAAGGGGCTTCGGTAAGCTGTGGCTACCTGTCCCGACACGTTAATTCATGAGTTTATAGACGCTCCCATTGCACCGTGAATGGAGGTCTAAAAATGCAATTTTTTTTTTCTATTTTTAAGTTCTGCGTCATTTTTCTTTTTTCTTCTTTGCGGTTTTGATAACGCTGTATGTATACAAATATTCATTCCATTTTTTTTTTTTTTGTGTGTGTAGGTACGCAGTAAATGTCTATTTATATCTATGCATATACTACTCTACGTCGAATTGAGAACGCATTTATTGTGGTACACTTTGCATTGTTAGATACGCTTTTTCTTTTTTTTTGTTTCTTTAGCCTTTTCTCACCCTTTCTTCTTGCATGCATCCTCTCCCGTATTTATTATTTTATTAAAAAAATATGCTTATGTTCGCTTCTCTATTGATAAATATTGAAAGTCCATTGTGACTGATTGAGGCAGAATATAGTCGGAATGGTCGAGTGCATTTATGTACTTTTTTTTTTTTTTGGATGATATGCATTTTTTTTTTTCAATGGCGATATTTTCTTGTGAGCATTTACTCCTCTTTTGGAGAGTGTGTTGATGCGTTTAACAAAAAAAACTACTTTTTTTTGGATGACTATTAACAACAATACCTGCAGAGTGCATGATTAGGGTTGCGCCGCCGTTCTTGTTTGTTTACAGAATTTACTTATAAAGCTTAGCACACCATTGTATTGTCAAGTAATATATAGATAGATGTACTATATACCTGTTTTCTTACTATACTAGCTGCAGGCTATGCATCCAATGCGGAGGGGAAGACAATAATCTCTAGACGATATGTACTTTTTTTTCTTTCACATGTGCAGTCTTTATACTTGGAAATGACAGCACATATGCACTCCAGTTTACTTACTTGCATTCTTTTTCTTTTGGATGTTGCTACTGATGTATTTATTATTAGTCGCCTAATACTTTTCTTTCTCTGTCTAATTCTCTTGTGTCTCTTACTAGTTGTGTATTTATTAAGACACGCAAACACGTAACTGTGCCTGTGTGTGTGCGCGCGCGTGTTCAGTCTATGGATTTTGGCGAATATGGGTCGATGTGGAGTTACGGATTGATGGCATTGAGTATTTCCTTGAACGATATGCGTATAGTATGATTTTGTCCATATATATATATTTCTGCGCACGAAGAGAATGTACAAGTACAAAATAGTGATCCGCTTTTGTTCTTCTGACCATGATGTGGTCTTCCGATTATATCATCAATGTTTTTATCTCCTCTTCATGCAGTTAGAAATTGGCGTCTCTAATGTCTTTTCTTTGTACTCTTTTCTTTCCATTTGTGTGTGATAGTAATATAAAAGGGAAGCGTGTGAGTCAGCGAGACAGATTGACGTCTGGTTGCATTATCTTTTTCTTTGCTAAGTATCAAACAAGTGTTTCCAATCTTTGCTGAGCTACAGACACGTAATATATAAGCGCATACATAGGCGTACTCAGGGGCACAACAGAATATAACAACTATATACTGCACCTCAAAAGAAAGTTGTCGTCATGAATCGATTATTTAAGTCTTTGTCGACATTCCCTACGGAGATGGGTGTTGCCGAGAGCATCTCCCATTTTGCTAAATTATCACTCGCAGATCTAGGCTTCTACGTCTCTGACACTCATGCAATGAAGTACTTTGCTGATAAGTCGTACCCACTCGCCGGCCACGCACTGCTGCTTGAGAACGCTCTGCATCAGTGCGCTTTTAAGGAAGATGAGAACAGGAGCGCTGTGGAGGAAAGTAGCGCAGGTAGCGGCCATTTTGTGCAGTTCCCATGGAAGAACAGCAAGAGCGACATCATTGGCTGCTCAACGCTATGTGAAAACGACACAGTGACAATGTGTTGGTTCGTCGTCCCCCCTCAGCACTCCCTAGCGCTGCACGATCACCCCAGTATGCATGTGTGGCAGCGCGTGCTGCATGGCTCTCTTCACCTCACTTCCATCGACTGGACGGAGCAGTTCCGCTTGCTGGGTCCAGTAGAACTGGCAAAGACTGGCGGCGAAGGGATTGTGGTCTTCTCTGAAAAAGTGGATGGATGTGATGGACCTGTGGAGCCTGCATCTCTGTTTCATTTTTCGCCGGAAGCCGGTGGTGGCGTGCTACACTCACTCACGAATCAAAGCACGACTGAACCTGCCCTCTTCATTGACATCATCTCTCCTCCATACGAGCGTCCCCCTATGTTTTCTACGTGCACGTACTTTGGAGCCACAAAGCTTGGTGAGCCTTTTGGCAAGGACAAGGAGTGGGGTGATAGTGGTATTGTTGGTACCCTAGCTGCTGGGGACAAGGTCCGCCTTGTGCCTCGTATAGACTATAAAGGGCCACCAATGGACGCATATGTGCACATCTCCGCATAGTATGCTATGAGGATGGAAAATAGAGCATGAAACCTCGCATTCTCAAGGAGAATCTCAAAAGATGAAACCAAAAACACAAAGAAAGAAATGCATTCTTTAAAAAAATGCGTAATGTACATTTATCAACTAGTTGTATTGTGCTGATCTTTCACTCTTACTGTGTATAGTGACATTAAAACGAGTGCAAGACAAACGCTGTTTTATCGTTACGCTATGCATTTTTTTTTTTTTGACGATTTCACCGGTTTTTTTTTTGGTTGCCTAATTTTTTCTTACGTACATTTTGCTATAGAAATTTGATTAGTGCCATCAAACATATTGAATAGTGAACGCGAGGTCTCATACCTCACGCCATTTCACTCTTCTTAGCTATTTTTTTTTTTTAGTTTATCGCTTCTAATAATAAAAAAAAGGAATTTGACTAGTTGAATATTTTTTACTCACCTCTCACGCAAAAACATAAACTGTTGTTCGTTTCTCTTGTTTTTTGGTCACGTACAGGACGATTTGAAAAATAATATTACTAGTCGTTTTGTATTTTTTTTTCCAAAACTTTTTTTTCCATTGTCAAGATAACACAATGCTCCGTCGCAGTATTTCTGCCCGCAGTGCCTCATCCACCGCTACATCCGGTACCGCGACAGCGTGTGATGTTATTGTGTCCGGTGGGGGCCTAGTTGGGGCGGCGATGATGGCCGCGCTGCAGCAGCTACGTGTGCGCCTTGGGACACCGAGTGCGTTCTCTCACACAAGCGGGACACCGAGTACAGCTGGTGGTAGGCTGAACGACACCCCTCTCTCGCGCCTCATGATGGTAGACGCTGCCAGGCATCCCACGTATGATGCTGCTAACATAATGCACCAACTCCGCACTGTGAGCATCACACCAGTAAACAGTCGCCTTCTCGATAACCTCGGTGGTTGGGGGAAGCTAACGACAAAGCACCCGTACTACCGCATGGCTATTCGCCATGAGCAAGCGAACTCGCCGACGCTGTCCGATGCGGAGCGCTGCTCGTCGTTCTTTATGACGAGCGTGCTAGGAAGCAAGGCCAGTACGGAGCCGCTATTGGAGTTCACTGATCTCCGTAAGCCTGTTGGCTTCATCTGCTTCAACACAGAGCTGAACGCGGCAATGGTGTCCGTTGTGGAGGATCAGGCGAGCTTGTACGCAAGCACATCCCCGGCCGTTCCTGATGCACTCTGCTTTGACGCTCGTTTGCAGGATATTAGGCTGCCGCCTGTTGGCGACATGGATGGTGAGTGGGGCAGCGCGCGGCTGTTCCAATGTGGCGGTGCCACCAAAGAGACAGGCGAAGAGAAGAGGTTTGCGCTCGTACTTGGGTGTGAAGGTCGAGGCAGTCCACTGCGTGACGTACTGCATTCTCCCTCCGTGCAGCACGACTACTCACAGACTGCCTTTGTGTGCACTGTTCGTGTTCCCAAACAGGCAGATGGCAATCCCTGCTGTTTTCAGAACTTCTTCAGGGATGGCATGATCATTGCCTATCTGCCCACTTCCGATGAAACCGCTAACATTGTATTTAGTACCACTCCACAGCATGTGCGTACCCTGAACGCCATGTCGCAGCAGGAGCTCGTCGCAGAGCTGAACTCGCGTCTGCACTCCTTCGCACCGAATGATATTCCTGAAATTTTGGAAGTCCCCCAAGGGCTGGTGAAAGGAGAGCACAAGCGAGCTCATGGGAGCTTCCCGCTTCGCTTGAATGTGGCTACCACCCCATACGCTCCTCGTGCGCTCCTCGTTGGTGATGCTGCCCACGGTATTCACCCATTCGCTGGCCAGGGGCTGAACCTAGGTCTATATGATGTGTGTGCACTCACTCAAGTACTGGAGGGGGCTGTGAAAGCTGGTCAGGATATTGGAAGTACGATGGCGGTTGGCGAGGTGTATGCGAGTGAGATGCTGATTCACGCTGCGCCAATGATTGCCAGCATGGAGGCGCTCAAGCACCTTGTATACGGCGCACCTGGCTTTGCATCAATCGGCATGAAAGCGTTGAACAGTTTACCGATTGTTTCAACCTTGGGAAAGGACGCTATTTTACAGGTAGCCTCTGGCGCGGCGTTTGCGAGTCGCCACAAGGATTGCTTTTTGATGAGTTAAGTCGCGCCACTTTTTTTCTTTCCCTTTGGCACAAACAGATATAGCAAATGTTTTCATTTTCTTCCATTGCCGCTTGTTTCAAGACGAATGGACATTGCAGAGAACCAACGAGAGAAACAATACATATATATTGATGGCGCGGCACATCTGGAAGAAGGAAGGAAACAACGCAAAAGTTAAATGCAGAACGATGTTTTTCTCTCACTGTACGCACACCATGTATGCTAGTCAAAAATATGGAAGGGCATAAATGGTGTACGTTGTTGCGTATCGCTCATTTTATATGTATTTTTCTTCTTTCTTTTTTCTTTCCAACAGGCATGCATTATTTATAGTTATTTTATATATATATATAAACTTCACGAATATATCGTCGCATGTGTTAGAAGCGCTTAAGCAACTGCTGCAACACCCTCAAAAATGCAAAGATAGTCTACGAATATTTCTATCTCCTCTTTTGGTTTGACATTGTTTTGTTCATCTTTTTTGTAAGCACTCCATTAAACCAACTTTCAGACGATCGTTTTTCAGTCTTCTACATCTATTTGTTCTTCTAACCCTATTTTCTTTATTATCATTTTCTTTATTATTATTATTATTATTTTGGTTTGTCGAGCTTACGTAAGGAGCTAAAAACATTCTCCACTAGCAAATGAACGGCAATTGCTCAACAGACGGCGTACGCCATTACGAGCGTCTTACGAACGCGGAGAAGATGCAGCTGGCGTGCTTTCTTGAAGAGGAACTTTCGTCACACGTAAATCTGGAAATGATGGTGGAAAATGTAATTGCACGTCGCGCATCTTCTGGGGAAGCCATTGATACGAGTTCTATCATGTCAGAAGTCACCCCTCTTCTGCATTCGTCCGTGCCGTTGAAGGTGCGCGAGGAGATGTTTAGGCGTATCATAGCATTGTCTTCTTGACTAATGCCTTCATGCCACGATTTATATCTGGTGTTTTTTTTTCTCATATGTTGTATGTGCTATTTTCAACAATAAATAAAACAATAAAGCGTAACATACAGTTGCTTTTTTTTTTTTTTCTCTTCTCATATTGACGCTGTATGAAAGTCTATGTATCTCTTTGCAATGTTTTTTTTTCTTTACTTTATTATTTTACTGATGTGAATTTTTTTGTGTTTTCGAGTATTTACCCCTACACACCAGTATTTAGCCACCTTATTTTAGTTTCTATACTTACAAACACTTTTTCTTTTTTATTATTTAATCGTACTATAGAAACTTGACACACATTTGTGTAAATAACCAAGCGCGCTCTGTCAGTGTTCCCGTTTCTAGTATTGACCTTGATTTTTTTTCTTACTCTTCTTACTTGTTGTTACTTCCCACATAATGCCCTCTAGTGATTCCTCTATTGTTAGTCGCATTAGGGAAGGCACCCAGCGTCGCATGGAGGAGAAGCGCAGGAAGCAGCAAGCTCAATCTGAATTCCTGGAGGAGAAACTCGCAGGAAAGCAACTTGGCGACAACATGGGAGGTGGCGGCCCGTCGCGGTACATGTCTAACATCCTTATTTTTCTTTTATTTGTTAGCCTTCCACTTTCTGAGCGTATCATTGACTGGAACGTGGTACTATTGTTTTGCGCGCTCAACTTTGGTTGGCTTATCATCACATATTTTGCCTCACCGTCTTGGATGAATATTTTATTCAACATCGTGTGCAACTTTTTCTTGACGCGCTTGTCATCTGCTTTGTACGACATCCCCGATGTTTTGGCATCGGTTCCGCCAAGGAAGTCTGCTATATACGGGGGATGTAATGCTGTTCTTGCACTTCTGCTGTACGCGTTCTATGTGGATCGTGACTTCTCTCTGCTTCGTAGTAGTACAACACCCACCTCAACACACAAGCGTCGTAGAGGGTTCGGCAAAAAGTCAGCCAAACACCGTGGGGCGGATGCACAGGAGAAGGAAGACGTACTCGATGATTCAGAAGTCGAGGCCTACGTTAAGCGCAGGGAGCTCATGGAACGTGTTGACGTCGCCCTCTGCTGCATGATTCTGGCTAATTTTGTCGGTGGTATATACTTTGGTATTATTCCAGCTTCAGCGCTCTATAAATCCCTGACAGCGATTCTTCGCGTCCTTTCTTAATGCACGAACATGGGACCTCTGGCAAGGAAAATATGCTTCTTTGTTGAAAGTATGTGGAGGCATAAGTGACTGTCTATTTCATTGTTTATTACTCGTAAAAAAAAAAAAGCGGATTGATACGTATTTAGTGTATACGATATGCATATTGGTGTGCCGTCAGTGCACTATCGTACATGATGTCGTAGCGCCACCTATGTGTGCTCTTTTAAAATAAAAATAGGTGAAGATGCTGACACAAAACGATATCAAAGCGAAAAGGGTTGGTAAAGCGAGAGATGTATTTTCATATATATTTGTTGTGGTAACACTAACCCTTCTTATCTGTTCAAACAATTTAATAATCCTAATGCGATGCCAGAGGCACAGCGTTGTTCATTTTTTTTTATATTGACGACCGAGATTTTCTCTATTTCTGAGAAGGAGGGCATTTACCGTCCAATACCTTTATAATCGCGCGCTACCTCTATTTTGTCTTTTGCTATCTTCTGTGTCAGCACCCATCTCATTTTTTTTTTGGTCACTCTTTATTATTATTATTATTGTCATTTCTTTTAGCTAAAATGGAAGATAAAAATTTAGATAATGAGCACTGCGTAGAGGCTTTGAACGCTTTTGCTCTTGGTATTGCCGCTGGGGCAGACTCCCCAGCAATACCGGCTAAGCAGGGAAATGTAGACAGTAGTACAGTTTCAGCGGCCGCACCTACACAGGCGCGTGTTGTGAGCACGTATATGTCGATGGAGTCCGATATCGAAAATCAAACAAAGCCCAGTGAGACTGGGTGCGTTGAAGCACGCTGTGGCAGTGCGTGTGCCATGATGTGAAGAACATAAATTGTTTTTACTACTGTTTTGTTTTTACACTCTGTTTTGTTGGTTAGGAACTTTTGCTAACCTTGAAGCGTTTTAACTTTTGTCCGCTGTGCATGTATCATTGCTGGACTGGGTTAGCAGCACGCTGTCATGGCGCATGACTACATTCAAATTGAACCTTTTGTGGTATTGCTATATCGAACGCTGAATACTGTTATCATTTCATTTTTTTTCTGATGTGCTTTTGTTTCTTTACTATTTTTTTATTTACAAGAGCCTCACCTCCTACAGACAAACGTATACTCCGTGAGTATCAAAGTAAGCTCTACCAAAAGCCGCACAGAACTATAGATACAACAATACTCAAGTAGTTTCTGTTAGACAATAAAGAAAAAAACGGAAGCACAGATACATATTAAGCATATAGATACCTGATAAGATTTTGCCATAATGGCACCCAAACAAGCACGACTGCCCAGACGCGCAACGGGCGATGAGGGCACGCTTGACTTGGAGGCCGCGGCTGAAACAAAGATTGACGCAGTGACGGCGGAGCCGCTCGTCCAGGGCAAGTTTGTTGAGATTCTCAGTCCTGACGGTAGCCTCAGACTTTTTTATAATACAAGCACTCTTATTCGCATTGCAACTGACAAGGGAGGGTTCATGCAGCCGCCACATTTCCGCGAGCCCATGGCTGCCCAGCTCCAGCGACAAGTAGAGCAGAAAGAAGGCCGCTCTTTTCACTTTGAAAGCCATGATACGCGTGAGCAGCGTGGAGGCATCTGGCAGCACGATGAAGACCTCGGTGGTCTTAGCATTTTGCATCGACATGTCTATTTTGAGCAGATCATTGACGAGTTTTACCTGCTCAACCCGGCAGAAGTGTTTGTGTGCCCTGCATGCTATGAGCACTACATCACCACCCGGTACATCCCATACTTGGCAAACCTCGGTCGGGGTGCGCAGTACTTGGCAGATGGTGAGACCGTCGTGCTCGACCCATTGGATGTTTTGGGGCATATGCAACATCCAAGCCCCACCTCAGTGGAGCGCCATGGTGACAGCGGTTATGGTGAAGGGGGACAGCGCGATGAGGAATGGGATTTTCCCCTCGTGCACGTGGTCTTCCGTAGGGGGCGCGACTGGAAAGCACACATGTCACTGCATCACGGAGTCGACTCTAGCACATCCGCAGACTACCGTCTCCGTGACGTCTTGTGTACTTACTATAGTACATATAATCGACTAAATGAAGAAAAGTACGCTGCAAAAGCGAAGGCGTTTGGGTCCGCAAAAAGGAAATTGGCGCTGACTCAGCAGCGGTATTGGCAGCTGAACGCCCGGTACAATCGACTGCGCTACAATCGCATTGTAGATGCGACGGAGACAGCGGAATCACATCCAGAGACAGTGACGGTGAGCGCTTTTGGAGAAGAAAATCTTATGCAGAGCACGACTGCCGGGGATGACGACGATAGCGACTTCATCTGTGATGATGACGATGATAGCGAGGATGAATACGTGCCGCACTACTCTCCAAGCAGTGAAGATGACGACGATGGAAGCGATGAGGCATCATTAGATAACCACAAAGTAACCCGCAAGCGTCTAAAGAGAGCTCGCTCATCATCTTCGGCATCCTCGTCGTCATGCTCTTCTTCTGATTCTTCTTCTTCTAATACGAGTAGTAGCAGCGATGATGATGACGAGTGCAGCAGCACCAACAGCTTGTCTTGCGGCAGTGACGATGGCAAGCGACATCAACGGCAACTATACAAGAAAGGTTTGCTAGCGCCGCTGAAGCATCACTATGACAGCCGTCTTTCCGGAGAGGATCGCCGGTTTCTCGAGGCAGCAGAGAAGCGCATTGTTGCTCCATCGCAACTGTATGATCCGCATTTGAGCCGAGGGATTTTTGGCGCTAAACAGAATTCTACTTCGATGCAGGATGTGGAGGACTGGGATAACATTGGGGAGGAGTTTCAAGTGCGCACTGCAGTGCATATGCCACGACACAGTGAGGCGAGGGTGACGCCAAGTAAGACGGAGGCGGTCACATGTCCCACTACGCCGCCACTCGCTCACAAGGATGCGTCGGGGACAGAAGTGAAGTTTCTTTCGCTTGATGACGAGGAATGATGTCAGTAAGGGCGTTGTGAGTGCACTTTTACTTTGCTGTTGATAGTTTTTTTTTATGTTCCTATCACCTTCCGGAAAAAAGATGTTAACGAAAAGTACTCTTCGAACTCAGTTGCGTTGTGTTTGTTCAATTACTGTTGACTTTCACCCTTTTTTTTTGCGCACTTTGTTTCTTTTTTTTTTTCAACTAGTAGTTGTAAGATGTCTGAGGCGGATCACAGATCTATGAGGGCGGTTCTTAGTCCCCGCCCTGGTGTGGTGGACAGCACAGCATTACCGCAAGTGGAGTTAACACACCCGCAATTAGTGCAGCAGGTGCGCGACGTAGAAACTACAGTCAATCAACTGCTGCGCAAGTGCCGCCAGCTGCAAGCTACGCAAGACAGGCAGCGAGCAATAGTCGATGACCTTCGCGGTCATGTATTCCGTATGGAGGAATTGTTTTCTCGTAGTCAGACAGATCTCATCTACGCACAGCAACAGCTGGAGTTCGTTGTGGTTGGTCTTGAGCGTGAACATGGTATTGTTGCGGACCACACCGAGCAGCTCCGTTTGTTTGCTGGCGAGTCTCACACACGGGGGTTTTCTGACGGCTATAAAACAGATCAACAGCCCCTGTTAGTTATTGCCAATTGGCTATACACTCCAGTCGTGTATTTTGCTAAAGGCGTTTATACAATCTTGTCACCAGTCATCAATACCGCACAGTCGCTCTCGCTGTTTAACTCGGAGGTGCTGAACCGCAGTTCTGAGAATGAACTGCGCACTCGCTGGATAGATGCAAAGCACGGTGACTTACTAAATATGCTGCAGCGTGGGCTGCTGGACCCAAACTCCCCAGCCAGTCGCAAGGCGGGCAGTGTGGCTCACTAGAGAAATTTTTGTACATTTTTTTTTAAAAAAAAATTACATTTAACGTTTACTGTCTTTTTTATTTATTTTTGGAACGGTTTGTTTAGAAAGAGTACGTGGTTTAGTGTCTCTCGCTTGATATGCTGTAATTCCATTGCAGTTATGTATGCTATTTATTATGTCTTCGAAGTTTTTGTACCATTTCTTTCTTCTTATATTCTTTTCGGTTGCAGTTTTGAAGATTCGCGCGGATCCTCGAGCCGACCGGCTCGAATAAAATATAGTACTTACTAACAGCGGAAGAAAGTCATCTTTTTGTGTTGGTCTCGCTCACCCCGGCTATGTACGGAGATGTACCCACGCTCAATGACTCCATGAATACACGATGGGGGCATAGTGTGTATAGCAGCGCAAACAGCGTTGATGCCATCGATGACGCTTGCAGCACTTTGGCCGTTGTATGTGTCGCGGCGATGTTTGTGATGGTAGTCCTGTCTTTTGTGCGAGATGCGAAAAACTTAGTGGCACTAGTAGGCAAATCCGCTGGTCAGATAGGGTACGTTGCGTGGAATATAGTGCTTTCGCAATGCCCCTACAATCTGGAGGGACGTAGTGCGATAGAGGAACGGGACCGCGGTGATGTTGTGGCCTCCTCTATTCAAATTGAGAGCACCAGTCAGAAGAGGGCACCTGCTCATGGTGTTACCCACTTGGGTGTGATTATGGATGGCAATAGACGTTATGGCCAACGGAAGAACATCCTTTTGGGTGATCAGCGCGAGCCACGTGAGGTGCCTTCTTCAGAAGGAAGCAGTGTGCTCAAAGGACATCCTTTATCCAGTAACAACAATGATGAAACTGTTACGGAGATTGCTGCTCTGTGCAATAGGGTGTGCTTTGTTGATGAAAACCTGTGCGAGTCGAAGGTAGGTGAATCTGCCTACTCAGAGTGGATACAGGCTCAGTATGCGGCGCTGCTTGGCTTGCTACGGCACAGTGCCCTAAACGGCCACCGTTTGGGTGGCGAGAAGTTGATTGAGTTTATTGGATATTGTATTGACGAAGGCATTGACATGCTAACAGTATACGCGTTTTCTACGGAGAACTGGAATCGTCCCGCTCACGAAGTGAATGTGCTTATGGCGCTCTTTTTCTTCTTCTTTGAGCAGATGCGCACAACGGCACGCACGAACGGCATTTTCATTCGTTTTGTCTCTAGTGAACCTGAAAGACTGCCACCGAGGGTGCTTCATTTAATGAGAGAGGTAGAAAGCGAAACACGCGCGCTGCATCCCCGGCGCATCGTTGTGAACGTGTGCGTAAGCTACAGTGGACAGTCGGAGGTGGTGGCCGCTTGCAATCGGATTGTAGCCGCGCGTGTGCACTCCGCTGCCGGTGCGTCTCCTGGTGACAACTGCAGCGACAATGAAAAGCCACCTGCGCTAGTCACACGGCATGAGTTTGAGAATCAACTGCTTAGAAGTCTTACCCAGGGCGTGGACGATGCTGATGATTGTGGCGCATTTAGTGACCGTGTGCCTCGAGAGCCGCAATTGCTATTGCGCACAAGTGGTGAGCACCGGCTGAGCAACTTTCTTCTCTATGAAGCGGCATACACGGAATTCTACTTTACTCAGAAAATGTGGCCTGAGGTGGAACGCGAGGACTTGCAAAAGGCGCTTGGCGACTACGCACGGCGTGGAAGGCGGATCGGACGCTAATGTGAGTGGCACATGTATTTGCAAGCAGCGACACTATATATACAATTTTTTTTTTTTTTTTTTTGATGCGTTCACATTCGTGTTTTCCTTTTAATATGAGATGCTACTGGTTCCACACACTAAAAGAAAATGACATAACAATTTGACAAAAATAAATGGATCAGCAGACTTTTTATTACAATGACTTTCCTGCTTACACATGTGAGCACATTTGGTTAATCTACATATATGTCCATTACTAAACCTATGAAACTTCTATTCCAAAGAAAAGGGAAAGAAAGAAGATTGCCTCCGTTGCACACATACACACCCACACACATAAACGTAGAAGGAAAGAACCTGTTCATGCAGAAACATGAGTAGCACAACAACGCACTGCAATATACCAAGTGCGTCAGCAGAGGCACTTTCTCAACGGACAACACATGATCGTGCCAGCAACACCACCGGCAATCAGAAATGCAACAACGGGCCATTCGGCGCTGCCATCCCCACTGTGCAGGAATTGCCCATCGTTAGCGTGGAGCGGAACGAAACAACCCGAACAGAGACGGTGCAGCTCATCATTTCGTGGCTCACCTCTCAAGGCTACACTTCCTCTGCTCAGGTTCTTCGAGAGGAGGCAACAGCCCAACTGCGTACTGAGCACAACAACCGCAAAACTGTTCGCTCGCTATGCAGATCCATTAGAGAGTGCAATTGGGAAGAAGCAACAAAGAGCATGAAGAAGCTACAGGCATCCAGCGCATCTGAAGGCCCAACGGCACCTTCCCTCGTTTCTAGGGGTCCGCAAAACCAGCTCTCCGTGCTGCTACCTTCGCTACCTATGTTGCTTGCACAGCAGCAGTTTCTCGAGTTGGTGGATGAAAACGATGCGCAACGATCTTTTGCGTTTTTCATGCGGTCCATAAAGCCTTTTGAACCCACTTTGAGACGCGAGCACTTTCAACGGCTAACGTACCTGCTAACGTGTCGCAGCGTTGCCGAAGCTTCGAGTCAGTACCCGGAATATCGTGGCTGGATCCCCGAAGTTGGCCGCTCAGAGCTGCTTGCTCTTGTCGGTAATGCTGCAGCTGCTGGTAGTGCTGGTGTCAGTCAGTATTGTCACCAAGCTAACATTTCTTTGATGCGCACTAGTAGCGGCAGTGACGCCATCTGTACGCTGAATGACATCATTGACGAGTCACTTTCATATCGTCTATTACGTAGTCGCGCAGCATCGTCTTTTTTATGGCGAGCACCGAGTACTGCGGTTACAGTGGGGTCAATTCTCTCTTCCTTTGATGAACAGCTACCGCCATGTGAGAAGCTGATGCGTGTAGATGTTGCCGCCATTATTGCCGCTCGCTTTAGTTGCACACAAGCTGTCAGCCCGACAGCGGCAGCACGCCTTCGCTCTTCATTTGGCAATCAACAGGCGCAGCGACTCACAGCATGCGTGCCGTACCTTGACGTACCGGCGTTTGCTGCAAGTACAGCCGTAGGCTTAGTGTTGTGGGTTCCACTGGCATCGCGGGGATGCGGTGGTGATGGACTTACTACTACTACACCGCAGCTGTTATACGATCACAAGTGCACAATTAGGGGAATGTGCAAGGAGGGCCCACGGCTTCTTTTATGGGGTGGCTGTCAGGCCGTCATACTCTCACTTGTCTGCATGCTTGAGCGCCCATCAGGGAACAGCGCCCCTTACCTTGCCCCAGGTGGTGGGACGATATCCCCATTGGCGATGGAGCTATCTTTGCATCAGGGGCCAGCCACGTATGATATTGTCACAAACGTGTTCACGCATACATCGGAGACGTATTCGGCGTGCTTATTTCCATGCGGTACTATCGCAGCCACTGGACTATCAGAGGGCACCATCACGTTATGGGACGTACTCAGTGGAGGGAAAATGTACGAAAGCAATTTTAGTAGTTCTGCAATTGTGGCCATTACGAGCAATCGCACAGGCACAAACTTTTACGCGGCTTCAAAGGATGGACAGGTGCGCGTGGTTGATGTGGTGACAGGTATACTGACCTTCTCGCTTTCTCCCCCCATTGTTGCAGAGGTGAGCTCCATCGCGCTTTCTCCGTCCTCCACGATTCTTGTGTGCTCATACCGTGGAGGTACCGTACGTCTGTGGGATGTAGTGACGGGTGTTATGCTTCCATATCGTTTGGTTGGACTTGAAAACAACACAAAGACGAACGTTCCCGTCAGTTTTGGAGCAATTGATACCTTTTTGTTTAGCGGCAGCGAGACTGGCGATGTGGGCTTTTGGAACCTCGGAGGTGTTGCGGCTTTAGCTGGGGTAGAAGGCGGACGTGAGGAAAGAATGGCTTCCGATAATGTCGTCACGAATGGCGAAATTGGCGGAGTTGCGACTGCTTGGCCTAAAGGGATTGTTCTCCGCCCTACTTCCATGTTACGTCTTCACACTGGACCGGTCACTGGTATTGCTGTGGAACCTTCGTTCTTATTATCATGCGGGTCTGACGGTATTGTGTGCGTGTGTACGAACCAGAGCCGCGTTGGGAGATGACGAGAAACAATAGCTTGATGATACTACATAGCCATTGAAACAAAAAGGCACATTACTAGTGAACGACAAGCGCGGTTTCACGCGTACAGTGGTATGTATTTGCCGCATATATCCGCTATATAAAATATCCCCAATTACCAGACATCTTTTCAATTTCCTTCTTCTTCCATCCTCTCATTTTTTTGTTGTCCGTTTAGCCACTTGTGAGACTTAACTCTTGCAGTAAAAGGTCACAATCACCTCTCATTCTTCCAAGATTCATTAATAAATAATTCACGTATTCTCACAATAATGCTACACTCCATGCATAATTGCGTCTAGAGCACCTAAACCTCACGTGATGATGTGTCTCTAACCATAATGTTCATTGATGCGTATACATCGCATTGCATACTTTTATTTTATTCCATTCCACATTTAATTCTACAAATAGATGCGAAAACATTGACCCTTTCTTTACAAATCGCAGATTCACTAAAACTAGGACCAACTACAGTTTGGTGAATGGCACGTGCGTGGACTGCCGGATTTCAAATTGCATTCAGTGCTTAGAGGAGCGTGTATGCCACACGTGCACTGAGGGTATGTCTCCGGCAGGTGGCCTTTGTATTCCTTGCGGCGTAGAGAATTGTGCTGAGTGTGGCGAGCCGGATGTGTGCCGCAAGTGTAAAGACGGATTCTCACTCAATGGCAATGTCTGTGTGCCGTGCGATATTGCGAATTGCACGCGGTGCAGCAGTCCGAATGTATGCGACAAATGCCCGAGGAAGAGCGTGCTGAATGGGTATGGCCTATGCGAGGAGTGCGTGGTGCCCTTCTGTCGCTACTGCAAGAAGGGGAGGGATGGCCATACGTGCAGCAAATGCCAGTATGGATACAAACTGACGGATGACAGGCAGTGCGAGGAGAAGGACGGCAGCTTGCCAGGGTGGGCGATTGCCATGATGGTAATTGGGTTCTCTGGTATTGCTCTTGCTCTTATGTTCAACGTGTGGTTTTTTTGGCAGCAGCGCGCGGATCTCTTTGAGGAGCGTGTGATCCCTCGCCGCCGTCCTCCACCGGCTGCCCGACGTGAATCTAATGGCCACATCGCACCTGGCATTCGCCGCAAGCGTCCTGGCAATAAGCACACCGCCTCTGTTGCTGTGGCTGATGTGAACATCGATGAGATGGCTGCTGGATATGCTGGCATTCGCGAGGGTGGCAGCGAGGTGAGCGGCTGATTGCTCTTTGCCGCCACAGAGCTGCAGCGTGTTAGCGTTCCTCTGTACGCGAGGAACGCTCTAAAATTGATTTTAAAATGGAACCACGTAAGGTAAAGGTTTAAGAGTTTCTTTTTGTGTAAGTGAATTATTTCAAAAGAAAGGTGAAAAGCACTTGCTGCGAGTGTGGCAGTACACATTTTGTTTTAAATGAAGATGCGTGGATCTTTGTGTAAGGGAACTTCTTTTCTTTTACATGGATAAATAAATCAAAGAGTTCACTGAGTGTTAATAAAGGAAATAATATACTTATTAAAAGATATTTTTGTGTTGAAGAGAATTCGGGCCAGGCATGGTAGTGAATTATATTGTTTTTTTTTTTATTACAGCGAGGCTTCTTTTTCTGTATTATTTATTTATTTGCTTCTTCTCTATATTCCTTTGAAAATGTATGATATTTCTTTATCGAAATTATTATTATCTGAGACATGGACTTTTCTTTTTTGTTGTTGTTCTGCGTTTCACTTACACAGCTGACAGAATGCCTATCTATACGCAAACACATATTGTGAGTTTTCGGCCACTTTTTCTACTTTTTTTTTTTGGAACAAACAATCATTAGAGCACGTTAGTACAGAGCTGGAAAGCTGGCATAACTGGAGTTTCTTTTTTTTGTAAACTAGGTATGTTTAGAAGCATACCTTGCTGAAACTTGCTTAGAGTTATTTGAAGCCCCTCTGAACTGAATCGCATCTTCAAGATGGCATTTCATCTTTCAATTGCCAAACCTTCTCCTTTTTTCGATTCTCGAAGAAACAAAACTAGACACAGTTGACTTGAGAAAGGATGATGTGTCCACAGAAGGCAGTTTCGCCTTGAGTGTTGTGACCTATATCTAAGTTATGAATGTTTTCTTTGCTTCATTTTTTTAAAGTACATTTTAAAACCTTTTCATGGACTGCATTTATTTTTTATTGTTTAAAGCTGTATGAGGTACATGACGAGAGATTGAGCACTTTTGGAGCTCTTTAATTTATCGGTCATGTTACTCTCCTCCCCTTTCTCAATTTGTATTTTGGTTCTGAATAAGAAGACATTTTGGTTTTTTTTTTTTTAATGGGTTCAGAAACGCATGAAGTATCTCTCGAAAGAGCATTTCTGCATCTAGAATGTTATTTTGTTTATTAGCCATGAAGTTCTTTTTTCCGCCCTAAAGCAACAACTGCGACAGTGAGGGATTGCTAGGCTAGTAGCGGGACTTTGTCACTATCTACCTCTGTATTGAAGTAGGCACATGCTGCCAACTGTTGTGTTGTTTTTCTTAAGCGTCATTACACGGTTTATTTGTATCTCAGTATCCTGAACGACTTTTCACTTGTGAAGCAGCTTCTTAAGGAGCGCAACTACAAACATACCGACGAGGTTCGCATCTCACAAACCAGCGAGGATGAGGCGTTCCTCGAGCGTTGGTACCAAGAGCACTACTGCGACGATGAGCAGATTCGTTTGGTAATTGACGGATCTTCCTACATGGACGTTCGCTCCAAGCAAGACAAGTGGATTCGTATTAAGCTTGAAGTTGGTCATTTGATTGTACTGCCCCCTGGTATCTACCACCGTTTCACTCTTGATGAAGATGACTATGTTGCCTTATTCCGCTGCTTTCACGACGCTCCTCGCTTCGCCCCAATTTATCGCTCAGATAGCCGTGCAGACTCTAGCAAGGTCCGCTTGAACTATCTCATGAACCTAAAGAAGGGTGATGTGGCTACCGAGGTGGGATTTAGGTAAGTGGTCTCTACCAAACCGTGACCATGATGTTATTTATATACCTTTTTTTTATACATATACACACACACACACACAATTCTTTTGCTTCCTTTGCGTTTTCACCGGACACAGGAAAGACAACAAAAGGCAAGAGTCATAGGCATTGATCACTTTTTAAAAAAAAATTTCCAAAAGGGTTTTTAGTGAAGCACTTCCGCTATTTGGAAGAGTGGACTTTACTAGCCACGCGTTCTCAACGAGTTGCCCCTCCAATCTTGTAGTATTTTGGCTTATCATCACTGGATTTGGATAGTTTCTTCTTCTCTGTCGTGACCGCTGTCTAACACACGTGTTTTAGTGTATCTTATATATATACATACATACATGCATACATACATATATATATGCACACGCGAGTTCAGCGCAAAAGGAAAAAAAAAACTAATTGAACGAGAGATGTAAGAAGGAGGCGCTCAAGTAGAAAGGAAGGCCCGGAGATAGGCGTGAGCTATTATCTGGACCTTTTAAGTTGAAGCCTTTCTTTTCGTCAGAGCAGTGGATTGCAGGTTCTATGTAGATCAATATCCGAGTAGTCAGCATTATTGCTGTAATTCCCGTTGAACAACAACAACTGGAAAAAAATATTCTTTAGTATTGCGTAGCAGACAATATTTTGTCATTTATTTGTACTAATTGTGAAGGATGAAAAGGATGAAATGGAACTTTCGTTTTTTATTTTCTTTGAAACTGCCTCGTGTCTCTCTCTATATATAACTTTTTTTGTACAACTAAATATATCTTCTCTTTGTTTCGATTTACACTCATTAAATTTTTGTCTCCGCATTTTTTCTTTTTGTTGTGGTGAAATGGTGGGAATACACATGCATATGATACAATTATATTACTTGGCATCCAAGAGAGAAACCACTGCTTCTTGTTCAGCCATTTGCTATTTGTAGATTATTTCCCTTATTTTTTTTGCAAGCTGTGTCTCATTTTTCTTGTACGCTGATGTCCGAAGACAGTAATAGTGGCCCTCTCTCGTTTCAATGTGGACAGCACGGTGAACCTGGTAAAGTGGACTTTGATACCGCCGAACAATGTGCCTTGGATGATGCTCTCTCAGTGGCTGAACCTCTTCAGCAGATACATAGGTCACTTAATACTCAAACGCCTGGGAAAAGTGAATC